>JAVJHY011569924.1:16560-50124 GCA_035593235.1 Phascolosoma agassizii | reverse complement strand
AACCAGCCAAAATTGAAAAGACGTTGTTTTTCGGTAGCGCAGAGAAAGAAATCGCCTCTTCTTAACTGCGTCTCCCAACCCAGTCGATCATTCGTATATACGTCAATGCCCAGTTTCTCTGAGTACGACAAATTTTCGATGATGTATGGATCGTACAAATCAAAAACCAGATGTTGAGACATATCAGATTGCGCTATGCGTGTCGCAAATTCGCCTTGTGCTATTACAACATCAAAACTATTAAGCGAAGTCCTAAAATTACTTTCGTTAATAGGTTTTATAGAATACGAAGTTTGGGGGAAGTCTTTTTCGTCTTCTGAAGGAGAGAACAGGCAGATTGTGAATCCAAGTTTTTCCAGATGCGCTGCTATTTCATGGTAGCGAATACCAATCCCTGCCATTTTTTGCCTGATCGGTTCACTGGTGACTAAGGCGATGCGTTTCATCACTCTATGGTTAAATTGATGAAAAGATTATCACTTAAAAATCTGTGCAATTTCATATTGCTCGATAAGTTGATCATGCAGTAATTTGTAATTAGGTTGTTTTTCAGCATAACGCAAAGGATTTCTAAACAAGGGAAACAACGATTCGTCGCCTACTTTATTTTTCTTTTGTTGTTCATTGTGTTTGATTTTCATTTTAGGTAGCAGGGACAACACTTCATTGATCGCAATCATATCCGCTAAAGCGATATTTGGCACCACTTGACCAGGGCTTGCAATTGATGATAACTGCTGCTCTGCTAACGATGAATCCGCTAAGTGTGTCTCTCTATCAATACGAAATTGCTTGTCATCCACTCCAGAGACTTCAAGCATTCGGCGGATTGAAAGCATAATGGCCGCTGGAAATATCTTATCCAGATATTTAGTATCGTAATTTTTATAGATCATTAATAGTGGGTTACGTACATGCAAAACCCTGATCTTGGCGCGATCAATAAATTGGCTGGTTGCGGATTGCTGGTGATAGACGATTGCGTCTGGTGTATAGCGTATTTGGTGGCCAAATTTGCAGAGTCGCCACCCCAAGTCAACATCTTCGAAATAAGCAAAAAAATCATCGTCAAACTTTCCACAGGAAATAAACGTTTGTCGATCAATGGCCATCGCAGCGCCACAGGCAAATAGCTCAGTCGTTGGTTGATTGTATTTGTGATGATCCAGTTGTCCTTCACCCCATTGAAATGCGATGCCATGAAAATTCATGCCGCCACCGGCATATTGGATTCGTTTTCCATCTATGGAAAGAATTTTTGCTGAAGTGCAGGTTATACCCTCCTTTACAATTGGAGCTACTAACCGTGAAAGAAAGTCTGACGATTTTGGAATAGCATCATTGTTTAAAAACACCAAAATATCACCTTCTGCCTGTATCGAAGCTAGGTTAATAGCACCCGTAAACCCTAGGTTCTTTTTAAGTTCGAGCGTTTTTACCCAAGGGTAATATTTTTTCAGAAAATACAATGATCCATCTACTGAATGATTGTCAACCACTATGCATTCAAAATCATCACGACCATAATTTAGCTTTTCGATCGCGGGCAAGCATCTTGCAAGTTGTGATTGTCCGTTGAGGTTCGGAATAATGATACTTATAGAATTATTTTGCATCAGGTAATTTAGCTAAGTGTCCACATACTCGGAGAACCATTCTAACCTATGAGTTCTTGAGATAAATTCACCGATCTTTTTAGGAGAATGGTTATTCTATTCGCTCTATCAGAGTTCACGAGTTTGATTACTATTGCGGATTGGGGAAAACAATTTGTTTTAGGCTCCAGTTATTCTGACAAATCGGAACAGCTTTAGTGATTTTTAGTATTCAGCAGAGTCCAACGGGAGGATTTCTTTAATATAAACTAACGGAGGTCTCTATTAATTAGAAATTTTGTGTGAGTTCAAGGTTGGTGGATTCTGAGATTCGCAGATTACATAGGTAAATAAGGATCATAGGAATCTAACCAACGCCGAAATTGGCAAAAAGGTAATTTATAGAGGTGCCCTGAATTTTATGAATTAACTGATATTCGATATTATGACCATCGTACAGAAAAAATCTATCTTAGATTTGTTTTATTTGGATAAGCTCCACCTGGCTGCGCAAGATGATGAGCCTTTGCAGCTTAGCTTGATTCGGCAAGTTATTTTCCAGACTAAGATTATTCAGTTGGAAAGAATGGAAAAAGCAACCAATTCGATGATGATGCAAGTTTTAGAAACACTCGCTAACCAGAAGAAACGGGAATACGAGATCAACGTGTAAACATCTGGACGATGCACGTGCACATCTGCAACTTACCGAAGTCGATCAATAATGAGTTTTGCCGTTGTGTTTATATTTCAGGGAGGAGAAATCGAAC
Organism: Phascolosoma agassizii; assembly: GCA_035593235.1. Taxonomy (NCBI): domain Eukaryota; kingdom Metazoa; phylum Annelida; class Sipuncula; order Phascolosomatiformes; family Phascolosomatidae; genus Phascolosoma; species Phascolosoma agassizii. Next base: position 47,759 of record JAVJHY011569924.1, on the reverse strand, counting down.
CTAAAGCCGCATTGTTAGCCGCATCACTTAGGGAGTTTATGTGCCAAGAAATGGAGTTAATTGCGGCTGTGCCAGTTTATGACGAAGTTTTACCACCCACTAATGAAGGGCTGGCATTTTTAAAATCTCTGAATATAAAAATCGAAGAAATAGAAAACCATGTTGATCCGACTTATCCTATTGCTAACAAGATTGCTGCACTAGCCGTGCCGACCATCGCAGATCACGTCATATTTTTGGATAGTGATACTCTGTGTTTAAGAGGCTTCCAATATAGTGAACGGCTTTTTGAATCAGATTTTTCTGCTCGCCTTTCTGATTTTCGTGAAATTTCCCATCAGCAATGGGAAGAAATTTACAAATATTTAGAATGCGAAGCGCCATTATTTTCTTATCAGTCTTTGATAACCCAAGATCCCATGTCGCTGTATTTTTGACTCTGGTGTAATCTCGACCAGTAGGGCTACTGAGCTCAGCGAAGCCTGGACTAAATTTTCTAAAAAGCTTAACCAACCGGAACGATGGCCAACCACTCGTCCGTTTCTAGATCAGATTTCTCTTCCCTTTGCTGTAAAGGAGCTAAAAGCGCACTTTACACTTTTAAGTCCGGAGCATCATTTTTCCTCTGCTATTTTTCCTGTAGATATTAATGATCTCCCAATTTTTACACACTATCATAGTTCCATTAGTTTTTTTGGAGACAGTGTAGCGGGGGCCATTGCCGAGCGAATTGTTAGAAAAAATAAATCATTAAGCGCAATATTGCAGCCGGACTCTTGGCTTCGATTATTTGGATGAGGCGTTCTTGAAATAGCATCACTGTATTAACGTATCGTTATTACCCTGTTGTAATTTGGTTTGTCGTAGTCTCGCTTGTTGTAATATGGCATCCATTTGCATATGCTGGATTAATTGTCTTTATCACAAAATAGTAATTTGATTCATGTTCGAAAGTGATTTTACCAAAGCATGCTTTGAAAGTGGCTGGCAGCCTAAACATGACTATCAATCCATTCCTCAAGAATCAATTAGCCAGTTTAAAGCAATCTATTTTTGCATGCTGCAATCACGGCTTATAGACCAGCTGGAATCTAAGATTATTTCCCGTGGACAGGCTTTTTTCCATGTAGCCAGTGCCGGTCATGAGAGTATGGCTGTGCTTAATAATTATTTGCATGAGCATGACTGGTTATATTGTCATTACCGGGATCGGGCGCTATTGTTGTCTCGTGGTATTAAACCCGAGGTGTTTTTTCACGCATTGTATGCAAATGATAAATCACCTTCGAAAGGACGTCAGATGAATGCCCATATAAGTGATGCCAGTCGCAATTTGCTAAGCATTCCTGGGCCTGTTGGTAATCATGCTTTGCATGCAGTAGGCATTGGCTTAGAAATAAAGAGCCAGCAAGACTGCCCGATCGTTCTTTGCGCAATGGGTGATGGATCGAGTCAGCAAGGAGAAGTCCTGGAAGCAATTGCTGAAGCGATACGCTGGCATTCTCCCGTGTTGTTTTTGATAGAAAATAATGCGTTATCCATTTCAACTCAAACCAGTGGAAAGACATTTTTTTCGCTGCCAGGGGGGCAGCCAGATTCGTTTTATGGATTGCCTATACATCGTCTTGATGGACGTGATGCAGTTAAATGCTGGCAGAGCTTAGGGCAGATTGTCGCCGACATGCGCCTGACTCGATCACCTGCGTTGGTCGTGATTGATATGCCAAGATTGTCGAATCATTCCAATGCGGACGATCAGCGCGTATATCGCCAATCTGAAGAACTGGATCGACAGTCCAAAGAGGATGATCCATTAATGTGGTTAACTGTTGCACTGAAAGAGGCGGATGTTACCAGACAGGAGCTCACTGAGTTGAGTAACAAGGCTTTTACTCAAGTGGAACAAGCAGACCATGTTGCCAGTCATGGGGAGGATCCTGAATCTGTTTATGATGTGATGCCTGCTTTACCAAGGACTTGGAAGAAAAAGAACTCAGAGTATTTGGGCAATCCGAATGAAACTGATCGTTTTACTATGGTCGAAGCGATACGGGAAGTATTGCGGCAACGTATGATGAATGATCCTCGTGTTAGTTTATATGGTGAAGATATAGAAGACCCTAAAGGCGATGTGTTTGGATTAACTCGTGGATTGAGTAGCGCATATCCGGGCAGAGTGAATAATTCCCCTTTGGCTGAAGCGAGTATTGTGGGTGTTTCAATAGGACGGGCGTTGGCGGGTGGCCGTCCGGTTGGTTTTATACAGTTTGCTGATTTTTTGCCCATCGCTTTAAATCAGATCATTTCTGAGCTGGCTACCATGTATTGGAGAACGGATGGTTCCTGGCGCTGCCCGGTTATATTAATGATCACCTGTGGTGGATATCGTCCTGGGTTGGGGCCATTTCATGCGCAATCATTCGAATCCATTGCCGCACATACACCAGGAATAGATGTGGTGATGCCTTCGTCCGCCGCAGATGCTGCTGGGCTGCTAAACGCGGCTTTTATTTCAGAGCGACCTACATTATTTTTCTATCCCAAGAGCTGCTTAAACGACCGGTATAGTACGACATCGGTCAGTGATATTGATAAGCAGTTCGCTATTCCGGGGCGAGGTCGACTATTGAAGACAGGTAACGCACTGACATTAGTGAGCTGGGGAAATGGACTTTCCAGATGTTTGCAAGTAGCCAAGGATTTATCAGAATCTCAATATCATTATGAATGCGATGTGATAGATCTTCGTAGCTTATCGCCTTGGGATGAGGATTTAGTCATCAAATCTGCCGCCCGGACTGGGCGCTTATTGGTAGTGCATGAAGATAATCGGTCCTGTGGCATGGGTGCAGAAGTGATTGCCACTGTAGCAGAGAAGGCTAGTTGCTCGATACGGGTTGGTCGAGTTGTTAGAGAAGATATCCATATTCCTTATAACTTTTCCAATCAGCTAGAAGTTTTGCCATCCTATCAACGCATTTTTATAGCTGCCGCAAAACTACTTGACTGCGATGTGATTTGGGATAAGGAAGATGCGGATTTGCAAAATCAAATCATTGAAGTTGATGCGATCGGCAATAGCCCTTCGGATGAGTCCGTGGTTGTCTCGGAATGGAATGTGAAGCCCGGCACGCATGTTGCCGTGGGAGACCTTGTGGCGGCATTTGAATCGGATAAGGTCATTGGTGAAATCTTAAGTGCCTACCAGGGGGAGGTTACGGCGCTGTTAGCAAAAGAAGGAGACATGATCGAAGTTGGGGCACCGTTATATCGAATACGCATCGCGCCGGACTCAATAGCCAGAAAGAAACCGGTTACCAAAGCGTCCTCAACTACGCCCGCTATTCAGCATCGAATAAAACAGCGCTCTAGTCCTGTTGTTCCCGGATTATTGACCAGAAAAAATACCCCGGAGCCGATGCTAATTGGCATTGACATATCATTGGGTGAGCGCATTGTTGACAATATGGAGCTGGCCGAAAGATGGCCAAATAGAACAGCAGCAGAAATTAAAAGATTGACTGGAATTGAACGTCGGCATTATGTGTCCAGTGGACAGAGTGTTAAAGAACTTGCCATAGCGGCGGTACAAAAGGTTTTGGCAAGATCAGAAATTAATATTGAGCAATTAGATTTAGTTATTTGTACTACCGCAACCCCCGACGTCACCACCCCGTCTTTGGCTTGTCAGGTTGTTGCTGATTTGTCTGAGAAAGCGGTTGAGTGTCCCTGTTATGATATTTCCGCGGCCTGCGCAGGTTATCTCTATGGTTTGAGGTCGGTGTATGATTATCTTCAAAGTAATGGCAGTGGAAGCGCGCTGTTAATTACATCAGAGGTATTATCACCGTTGTTAGATGTAGACGATTTTAATACGTCGATTATCTTTGGAGATGCAGCAACAGCGACACTCATTCAAGCAGAATCAAGCCAAGTAAAAAAAGGACTTCGATTGAAGAAGCCGTTTATTTCCGCAAATGGAAATGGGGTTGATGCCATCACAGTCCCAGTGTCAGGGGACCCATTATCCAATATCTCAATGTCAGGATCCAAAGTATTTTCTCAGGGAGTTAAGAAAATGTCTGAGGCTTTACAAACCGCATGTTTTCAGCAGGATGTCGGCTTAGCAGATTTGGATATGATAATCACTCACCAGGCAAATCAACGTATGATTCATGCGATTGCCAACCGCCTGAATCTGGAACCCCATTTGTTTTATAGCAATCTTTCTAGATACGGCAATACCTCTTCCAATAGTATTCCATTATGTCTTAACGATGTTTGGGACGAACTCGAAACTGGGAATCGAGTTGGGTTAACAGCACTTGGAGGTGGGATAGTGTTTGGTGCGACCGTGTTGGAAACGCAAGGAGTAAATTCTGGTAAAGATGAATCGTAACTATGATTAAAGGTGATACACCCCCAACAGTTTTCTCTCTGGCGCATATCAATATAGCTCAACGCCACTCTGTCGAGTTACAACTCGCATGGACGATGTTCAAGGAATCTTTGCCGACTAAATTGAATACCATTGAGGTCGAGAATAAAGAAGAATTTTCAAATGTACTAAATCGAGCATTGATATCGACAGGACCTGATTGTGAATATGTGTTTCTGGTATTTCAAACCGCATTGATTCCAAATGCCCGGTGTTTCAGCGAGATGATAGATGTGCTGGAAAACGACCCTGAGCTGGATTTAGTGGTCGCTTCAGATCCCACAGATTATCCCGTGTGTTACTTTAATCAATATGGTTTTGAGTTATTTAGCAAAACGTTAGAACATAAAATACCTGTTGTCTTAGCGTATGATTGTCGCCGTCCTTTGGTTGCATTAGTTCGTAAAAGTGCCTTGAGCCAATTGCATAAATACGATAACGCAGAAGAGTTTGTAATCTCAAATACGGTTCCAAGCGCTATTGCTATGCGTAGTTATGTTCATTCTTTCGAAAATTACTATGGTTATCCAAGATCCGATTTAGTCGATTTGATACCTGATCACGTAGAAAATTTGCTAGATATTGGCTGTGCAGGAGGTTGTTTTGGCCAGCTGATTAAACAAAAACTGGACTGCAAGGTGGTGGGAATCGAACAGAATGAAAAAATAGCCAATATGGCACAAGCTCATCTGGATAATGTTGTGGTTGGAGACATCAATACCGTCAATGTTTCTGAAAAGTTTTCTTGTGTGAGTTGTCTGGATACGTTGGAGCATTTTGTAGATCCTGCACTAATAATCGGCAGGATAAAAAGCTGCTTTCTTAAACCAGAAGGATATTTTTTGTTGAGCATACCGAATGTGGGACATTGGAGTACCGTTGAGAGTTTATTAGCGGGTCGTTGGGATTATGTTCCGGAAGGTTTAATGTGCAACACCCACCTTCGGTTTTTTACATTATCTTCAATTTCAAAACTGCTTGAAAAAAGTGGTTTTAGTATTATTAAAGTACATACCATTGACACACCTATCCCTGAATGCATTCTTGGGGGTTTGGATTGCATGAAACACGCAGCGCTGAACGTGGATGAAGATAGCTTGAAGGTAGTGAGTTACAACATTTTGGCTCGATTAGCTTGAGGTGAGAGGTATGCGCTCGCATAATTCTGGACGGGTCTGAAGCCAATGAGTTTATCTGAAAGACTGAGTTCTATAATTTACGTTCTAGATAGTCCGAAATTGAACGGCGGAGTGAAAGTCGTTTTTCAGCATGCTCAAATGCTTTATGATTATGGATATCAAGTGCGTGTATTGGGAAATGGTGAAGCGCCGGACTGGATCGAGTTTGCATTTGAGTATATTGATTATTCTTCTCAGTCAACGATGGAGTTTTACGCTGATCTGGTTGTGGCCACATATTGGACAACGATAAAATTCGCAGAAAAGATTAGTTCAAGAAAGCTAATTCATTTTTGTCAGGGTTGCGAATTAGATTATCCTCACCTTCAAAATAAGATAACTGAAATAGAGAGTGCGTACCAAAAACCTTATCCTTGTTTAGTTATTTCTCCACACTTAAAAACATTCTTGAATAAGAAATACGAAAAACAATGCGAGGTGATCTCACCCCCTGTTGATGCAAATTTTAAGTGTTCTAGTAAAAAATCATTTGCCCAATTACCGAAAATAATTATTCACGGAATTTATGAATGCACCTGGAAAGGCGTTCCTTGTGGTTTGGAGGTAGTTAAGAAGCTCAAAGAGTCTGGGTTGAATTGCGAGTTGATTCGAATCTCATTGTTTCCCATTACAGAAACAGAAAAAGCGCAATTGACGGCGGATAGATATGTGATTGGTGAACCACCTGAAGTAATTGCCAAGGTAATAAAGCAGGCTTGTTTGCTTATATTCCCATCACATCCTGCTGAAGGATTTGGTTTGCCACTACTCGAAGCGATGGCATGTGGTGTGCCTTTTGTTGCGACGGATATTCCTTCGGTTAGAAACATACTGAAGCAGGACGCTTCGATAGATTTATTGCAGGTGGGTGATGTCGAGGGATTTTATGAAGAGGCAAGAAAAATTCTGTCCAATCCGTTGAATTGGGATAAACGTAGGGCACAAGGATTGCTTTTGGCTAATGCATATCATTGGGATACAGCATCAAGACAGTTAGTTGATTCCATTGAAAAGCTCTATCATTATGATGATTAATTAATACAACATTAAATAGTAGAACTCGATTGTGATGACGTTGCGAAATCAGGCTAAGTTTCTGAATAATATTTGGGATTATAGACGGCAATATTCAGATGTATTGCGACATATGCTCTCTCGTAAGCTTGGGTTTTCTGAATCTGTTTTTACTGTCATTCATAATGAAAATGTATGGGGAAATAAAGAATCTGTTTCTGGACCAGGTTCGACTATCGATGCAACCAAAAATATCAGTACTGCTTTGATGGAAGTGATAGAAAGTTATGAATTAGAATCAATACTTGATATACCCTGTGGGGACTTTCACTGGATGAGCGCAGTGGATCTAAGCGTCAACAAGTATGTGGGCGCAGATATTGTGAGAGAACTTGTTCAAATAAACCAGCTAAACCATAAAAAACAAGGTATTGAATTCGAGCATATTGATATTCGAAGAGACGCACTGCCAAGGTCAGATTTGGTTTTTACACGGGACTTACTTTTACATCTATGTAATCGATCTATTATTGAGACAATTGATAATGTTGTGAGATCGAATAGTCGCTATTGGATGGTATCAAGTACCATTCATTGTGTGGATAATTCAGATAGTTATACCGGTGGGACGAGAGCAGTTAATTTGCAGCTCGCCCCGTTTTTTCTTCCACCACCATTGACGGTGTTTAATGATGGGAAACGGTCAGCTGGGTTGGGGCAAAACAATCGAATGATGGGACTGTGGGCAATAGAGGATATCCGGCAGTTTCGAAACCAAGGCTCCATGGCAAAATAGATATGCGAATTCTAATCCTGTCATTATCCCGATGTGGAAGTACGGCGTTGTTCTATCAGATACGATCTAGTTATAGCCCAAACTTGCAGTGCTATTTTGAACCGGTTAATAAAGACATTGTAGAATTTTCTGATGCGGAGAACTTGTTAGTAAAGATCGTCACAGATTCACAATCCCAACCTCTGAGAAAGGAGTGGGTTAACCGATTCGATAAAGTTATTACATTGGTTAGAGACCCCAGGGACAGGCTCATTAGCGGTTTGTTATTCGGCTTGCACAATGTGGAAGATGATATATTGACTCACCGCATTCAGTACTTGCGCAAAAAAGAGCAAATGTTAAACGCATATCCTTTCACCAACCTCGTTTTAGATCTGCTTCCTCAAATGACTATAGAAAAAATAACTGCGTATTTATCCAGTATTTATTTGCAATTCGAGAATGTGCTACAGCTTTGTAATGGCTGCCATGTGTTTCACTATGCTGATTTTCTTAAACGAAAATTCACACCTTTGTCTCATTATCTGGAACTAAGTATTCGAAATGAAGTGTCACCCATATCCGAGAGGCATGTGCATGGTGTTCGAATGAAATCGAATGGTGATTGGAAAAACTGGTTAACCCACCAGGATATTGACATTTACAAACCCATATTCGATAAATACATTGGAAACTACGGTTTTGATCGTGAGTGGGTTCCTAATGCCAACCCTGTAATTGAGAGTCAATTTGCATCAGAGTTTGTGCGCGAAGCTCACATTAGCAATAAGATAAATGAGTCGAAAGGGTTGAGCTGGAGAGATTAGTGATGCTATTTGGGTATTGCAAACTCACAGTGTCGACAAATAAATCCAGCAGGTGCATCTTCTATCCCATAAGTCCATTTTCTGATTTGTTTCATTCTTGAGCCGCTCATGATCTCCTGAACAGTTTGCGTATTGAGATCTCCGATAACACTATTTTCATAATAATCCTGACAGCAAATTATGCATTTACCATCCGGTGTAATATGCAAATGTTGAATGACTCTTGATCCCGTTTGATCACATCCAATTATATGTTGGTGATACAATTTTGATTTTCCGGTAAGCGGAATATTTCCGGTTCTGTCATTGACGGCGTACTTTACAAAATTAAATGCCGTGTTTTCAAATTGTTGTCGGATTTTGTCATATTGCATTTCATGAGTATCATCACCATCACCTAGCACGACCAATTGCATTTCTGGGAAAAACTGTTTTTTGGATAAATGCTCGACATTCCGTAAAACAACAGGGAGGTGATCAGCTTGTCGATCCTGTTTATATTTTACTCTGTCTAATGTTGAGAGATTAATGGATAAAAATTTAACTACATTCAGTTCAGATATTTTGTCTACAAGCTTTGGAACCAATCCGGTGGCATTGCTGTTAAGTGCGACATTTATATTGTGCTTTTTAAATTGACTGAGTTGATGATATAAGCGTTTGTCCAGAGTGGGTTCATTATAACCGTTCAAAAAAACACCTTCTAGAGTTTGGGCGTAATCATCAAGCTGGGTCAGAATTGAATCAAATAACGCATCGCTCATAAAAACCTTGTCTTTTTCCGCTATAGATACCGGACAAAAATAACACCCTTGATTGCAAACAGAGTGTGTTTCAATTGATACATATTTAAGATAAAAGCGATCCGATAAATCGAGATCATCAGCAATCAAAAATTGGTGTTGTTTTAGTTTTTTCAGATCAGGGTTTGATTCTGAGGATATAGGTTCTCCGCCAATATACTGTTTTAACAATGCGAATTCGAGATCTAGTCTCGAAAAACTTGTATCGGTTAACGGGTTTTCTATTTTATCTTTGGTGATATGCAAATACGGGTTTATTCTCATTGGAAGGTTTTTCGATCAAATAGAAATGTAACCTAGCTAATCCCTCACCCAGGTAACTACCTCGTCAGGATATTCATTCCATTGCAACGGATCGGAATAGGTGATCCAGCCTTTAGAGGATGTGTATCGCAGAGTAAAAATCATTGGCCTTAATTTGGCTCTATATGTGCCGGAATGTGTAATCTTTGTAAATGCGAAATTACTATTTAGCAATACTACGCTATACCCGCTGTCTTTATACGGACCAAACTCCCATCTAACACCTTTATCTGTTTGAGTAAGTTTTAGACTTAAGCTTTTAGTTTTAGTTTTTTTATGCCATTGACCGAGTATTGATTCAAATCTATCCGATATTTGATCTATGGACGAATTTTTAATATTGTACATATAGTTCGCATTATTAGATCGGAGATTTGATGTGAATTGCATGGGATCATAAACAATAGTTGGTGGCGATTCTCCCAGGGTCGTTTTAAGGTGTTTGACGTCATTAGCGGAAAATTTATTATTAGGAATATACAATGTTGCATTATTTCCTTCAGAGAAAATGAACTGTCCAACAGTTTTGAAATGAGAGTTTAATCTTTGTAGTTTAATTAGGTTTGATTGAGAGTTAAGAATAGATGCTGTGCACAAGAGTAGTGCGATCGGAACTGCTGTTATTTTTCCCAATGATGATTGATTAGATATTTGGTAAAGGATGACAATGATCGCACCGCATAAACACCAAACCGCAAATAGATGGAATCGATTTACTAGTGACTCACTGGAAACGGGAATTAATGGGATCACGAGACAAACTACTACAACTGCTATAAACGTCCGCAATTTAGGTTGTAACAGTAAGGCATAGCCGATTAACAGGATGCAGATCACACTACAAGTTAAACCAATCTGATTCGTGCCAAAGAGAAAAGTTACCAGACGCCAGGGTAACGATAATACGTTTTTTGCTTCGATCAAATATACCCAGCTACCAAATGAATCTGGAATAAAGATATTTCGCCATACGATATAGAACATAGCGATAACATAGTAAGGGATGAGATAACGCAACTTCGAATACAGTCGTGTGGTGGGTAAGAATGTCAGGAATATAACTAATGGTACAAATATCTCTTTGGAAGCCGTAGCAAGAAAATAAAACACAGCACCTGTTATTGCCAGGGTGATGGACTCTTTTCGAACGGCGATAACAAAGCAAGTAAAAGAGACTGTTGTGAATAACAGCCCCTCGAGATAGTGTGTGCAATTCAATTGGCTCACTACAATTGACGCAGGAGGCGAGATGACAAAAATGAATGTTCCGAAGATCGCCCATAGCGTGGTAACCCAAAGTCTCAAAAAAACAAAGGTCGCTATTGATAGTAGACACATTGAAACAAGGTGGTGCAGGAAAAACGGTTTTGGATTCATCCCGAACAAAGAAAGGTTTACGCTGTATGACAAGAAGTTCCATGGCGCAAGATATAAGTCGTGAAATTTCCTATAAATTACTGGGTCAAATAAATATTCTCCAGTGCTATATTTCATCGCTAAAACTAGAAAGTGGGCGTCATCATATGACCACCAAAAATCTAATGTATAGGCGTAGTAGTAAAATATGAAACCAGAAAACAGTGCAGCGATGCTGAGCCAATACGGTAATTTATTTTTCCAGCTAGCGGAATGCATAGCACAGTTACAAAAGATGGGAAAAGTAGTGGCCATGCAGAAAGGGTTGCCTGATATTATTTAGATTGGTTAATGGTGTAATGTAAATAGTAAGCACCGTGACACAGAGCGTCAATGCAAAATTTAATTGAAACTGGCTAATCTAGCATTAATATACTACTGCGCTCGGGTCACCTTAGGCGATAATCAGTAAATGGAATCCGAGACTAGACCCCATAATGGGATTCATCTGACCAGTGACCTATGGCTTGATCAGCCTGGCTCGCAGCAGCGTATTGTTGAACACCTTGATCGAGGACAGTTCACATCTGATCAGGCTGAGCAGCTTGGTTTTTTTTCCGAAAATGGTTACCTGGTCTTAGATTTGGGGTTGGAAGATGCTGTTCTTGATGGGATGTTAACGGGGATAGATGAACTCTGGCAGCGCAAACCTGATGACTTGCTGTATGCCTATGATAGTCCGGCGAAGCCCATGTCTTTAGCCGATGAAGCACGTGATCGAACCACCCGCTATCGCATTCACGATTTGCATTCTCATATCCCAGAAGCGCTTGATCTATACCTTAATCCTCAGATTTTCGAAATGATGAAATTAATTTTGGGGGAATATGTTATTGCTATTCAGTCGCTATTTTTCGAATATGGTAGTGAACAAATGATGCATAGGGATCCTGTTCTTGTTCCCATTGGTGCACCGGGACATCTTGCGGCAGCCTGGATTGCGCTGGAGGATATACACGCGGACAGTGGGGCGTTGGTCTATGTTCCAGGTTCTCATCGCTTGCCTTATTATGAGTTCGCACCTGGAGAACATATGTTCAATGGTTTGCGTATGAATGGCGAAGATATTGATGCAGCGTATGCTTTTGACGAAAGGCAGTGCCGTCAACATGGCTTGACGCCCAAGAAGTTAACGGCCAAAAAAGGAGACGTTTTTATCTGGCATGCATCATTACGTCATGGCGGGAGTAAGGTTCTAAATTCTGCACTAACGCGAAAGAGTATTGTTGTGCATTATTCGACCAGCAATACCTATCCAAATCGGGCAATTACAGTTTCAGATGAAGTGACTGTGGGTAATGAGACGAAGGAGCGCAGACGAATAATGGAAACAACAAAAGTGTTGCAGAAAAATGGTGCGATTGGATTTGATAATCCGATGAGAGGAAATCAGCGCTGATTTGTTCAAGGCTTCCTTAATATCATGTGCCACAGTTCATCATCACTGCTTAATAGTATTCTTTTGAGTTGCTGATGGTCTTCAGCTAATTGTTGTACGTATTGGCATAGCAAAGCATCACAAAGAATCATATGTGCATCATGATAGTGACAGAATATCGGCAAGTCATGATGATTCAACGGTCTTAGTTCTCCGGGGAAATTATAGGATTCATCGAGCAAATCATAACTGTAGTTGTTTAAGTGAATCACTACCGGAAAAGTCAGTTGATCCAAATTGGGTCGTTTTCTCGGTAAGGGTAGGTTCCGATCTACATTGCGGGCAAGGTTTATCCAGTTTTCTCCGAAATTAATACTACTGTGAACAGCGATAAATCCAGTATTACAGTACAGTGGCATGGCTTCATTAAAAACAGTTGAATTATATTTTGGTTCCAAGATTGGCAGGTCTAGATAGTCATAAAGCATTTCCCATTCTGACATTTCATGATGATGCCAATCTTCAAGCTTGGCATTGATTTGATAATCTTCAAATCGTTGATGATGATGAAATGGACTAAGGCAAATGATGTCGCTATCCAGAAAAACTGTTTTGTCGTTGCAGGCATTCAGAGATAAACAGGCCAGTTTATTGCCAATGGGATAGGAAGTATCAAAGGGGTTGGTAATGTTTACTAGCGAAACCTCCAATGATGTTAAGAAATCTAATGTTTTTTGATTGGGTTGTAAGTAATCCAGGTCCTTAGGGACAGCTGCAATGAGCTCAAAGTCGCACTTAAGTTGACGTATTAACGAAGCCGCTAATATTGCAGACTTGACCTCAATTGACCCACCTTGGCAAACAAATACGAAACTATATTTCATGACGCCGTTAGCAAGATCAGTCCCTCTTCATCCAAAGAAAATAATTTTTGTAAATCTCTGTTTGTAGCGCAAAGCGATTGTATTAAATCCATCATGTGTTTCTCCGTGTAGACTTGTAGCAAGTCATGGTAATGACAAAATATCGGGACATCCAACGGATCAAGTGGTCTGATTTCTGAAGGAAAATTATAGGTTTCCGGTAACAAATCGAATTCCAAATTCATTTTCTTTAGCGCAAAAGGGAGGGATATCTGATCAAGGAACGGGCGCTTTTTTGGTATACCCTCTATGTTGTCTATCTGTTTTGCAACTTCCAACCAATCTTCGCCAAACCCAATACCATTATCTACAAAAATGACGCCTGAATTAAAACTTAAAGGGATTCTTTGCTGTGTGACAGTTGATTGATATTTGAAAGCTGGGGGTGCCACTGATTGCAGGGAATAAATTTGCAGCCACTCATCATCATTAAAATCTGCGAGGTCAGTTAATTTAGCTGAAAATGGTTTATTGTAAGCAGAATCCAAACCAAAAAATGGACGCATACATAAAATATCGCTATCGAGAAAGACAAGTTTGTCAGCATCGGTTGAAATCAGTAAGCTGGAGAATTTGTTGGCGATTGGATACGTGGGATCAATCTGGTTTTGTATGTATTGAATAGACACACCCAGAGACGTTAAATATGTCAGGGTTTCTTTTCTTGGAAACTGAACTTCAGGGTAATCTGGCACACAAACAACGATTTCATAATCACATTTCAAAAAATGAATGAGTGATGTAACCAATAGTATTGAGGGTATTTCCAAACGACCACCTTGGCAAATTAAGGTAAAACAATATTTCATCTTTTATTTGGAATAGGAAATAGCAGTCTTTATTTTGCCTCGTTTAAAGAGCAGAGATTCTTCATGTTTTATCTGTTGCATCGATGTCAGCATATTTAAGCGTGGCTTCTACTTTTTCGATAGAAAGGGTTATGTTTTTATATCGACCTAACTCTGAAACGTTGTTTGGGGATATTTAATCTTGTCCTACAACATAATAGTAATCCAGTTCTGCATGATGACTAATAAGCCAATATACTCCCGATAGATATTCAGGCGCAAATAAATCAATTACTTTGGTGCTGCTTTGGCAAAATGCGAGGTTAGTCAGTCCTTAACCTCCGCTTGTGCGAATAGATTAACTTGCTCCTGAACCGTACGCGAATCTAATCTGACTAGCTTAAATTGATATCGCTTAAGTAGTTTTTCCAGACTACTTTCGTTAACTATTGACGCTTTGAGTTTCCCCGACTAACATAAAGTCTTTTAGCATTTTTAAGAACTGTGCTTGTTGATGGGAACAAGTTTTTAAGTACGAAACCGATTGTTTTGTGGTTATTGGCTTGATTCCAAACTTTTCAGGTATAACAAGGCTGTCTACAGAAATAACAGAGAAGCTTTTCATGTTAATTATTTTTTCTTGCGGTATGCCTGAGTTTTTCAGTGATTGAGCATGAAATTCACAGTCACACAAAATGTAGTATTGTTCAATATTATTTTGAGCTAATTCAAGTAGGCGAAGTTTTGGGATGCTCTCCATATCCAGTGAAAGTAGTTTTCTGGCCACCTTCCAGAAATCAATGCTTCAGCGCCATCTATATGTACCTTATTCAGATTTAAGATAATAGTTTTTGCAATGTTATCCTTGCCTCCCGTTATTGAGTATGGAGCAATCAGGCAATTATCCTTAGTTATAATTAGTTTGTCTTTTCCATGTATCGTACATTCCGGAAATGTAAAAACATGGTTTGATCCTACTGATAGTTTTCTATTCGAGTAGAAATAGCTGTGAATATCGTCGTTTTGGGCTTAGGGAGGTTAATTTCCCAGGCTGACTCGACTTCTTTGTGTGATGCATTAGATGAATTACTGTCCGAGAAAATATAATCATAGTGCGTTTCAAAGCGCTGCAATATTTTAGGTCATCTACAATCATTTAATTGGCTTGTCCAATTTTATGTTTACAGTAAGTTAACACTAGCGGACGATTGATTTAAGGAGTATCTGATTAAACGTGATCAATCAATTCGAGCCCAAAATAATCAATCTGCTCTACCCTACTTTAATCTGAGGTTTCTTAAGCTTAACGTCAACCGAATTTACAAGCGCGGCATTTTATTGACTGTTTATCGAAGAGACTATGTAATAGAGGTGAGTGCTCCTCAATAGCTCACTAAGGGCGTGCAAAACCCGACCATCTTTGTCGATTGCTAACAGTTGCGTAGATTAATTATGTCGATATTGAACGATTAGATGTGAATTTGAGATACTCTGTATTCATATGGTTTCTATCTACTTTGAAATTTTAGTATTCGAATTTTGGTGTTCGTATGATAGGGCTAACAAATTGGAAATATTGATATAATTCAACCTCTCACCATTTTATGAATTCTAAAATAGCTAACAACCCCAATCAGATTGAGTTCAATGCGGCACTAAATTCAATTGAAAGGCCGGTCTTCATTGTTGGCACCATGCGCAGTGGAACAAGTTATCTTGGTACGCAACTCGATCATTCAAAACAACTCATTGGTTGTCCATTCGAATTACGTAAAATATGGACCGCTAAAGGTATTCCAATGGCATCGGATGTCTGTGGATATGACTGCCCAAACATGATTGAATCCGATTATAAAAGGGTAGATATTGATGGCTTAAAATTTGCCTTTGCAAAGGAGGTAGTAAGAAATTCCAATGGCAGGTTGAGTAATAGTCGATCGAGATTTCTGAATAAATGCCCGCATTTATGTAACAAAATACGTTTGGTACAGTGTTTATTTCCTCAATTTCAATTTATTTGGACCTATCGACACATTACCGATGTAGTCATTAGTCTGAAAAATTTATTCTTAAGGTCCGAGCTAAGTTCGACATTTCATTTTTGGCCTTTGGCAGATGAGGATTCAAGTAAGGCGCGATGTTTTGGTGTCATCAGTGAGTTGGATGATCATGGAATGGAAAATGAGCGCATTTTCCCTGGTGGCAATATTTTATTTCTTGCGCAGTACTGGTTAGAAACCTGTCTCTATTTAAAAAACCAGTTGCTTAGATTGTCGGTGGATCAATACCAGGTTGTTGATCACAATTATATAATCTGCGAGCCAGAGAAAGTCTCAGATTACTTGGAAGCGTTTTTAGAGCTACCTAAGGGTGAATTGTACAGAATTAAACAAACGGTAAATCCTGCGAATACTTGTCAGTGGAAACACGCACTGACTGATCAGGAGGAACAAATTATGTCAGATTATATTTTCGAAAACTCTAGGAGTATCAATGAAATAGAGGAGTTTATAACGAGCAGAAACTCTTAATCTATTAGATGGGCCTATAGTTTTAAGCGTTTAAATAAGCCCTCAGGAACAAAGCGGATAAGGAGGATGATGGGCTGCCAGATGTGTTTATCTCAGCTGATGTGTTTTGTGCTGCAGGTGTTGTAGATAATTGATGCATTGCTGCCTGTTAAATTTTTGACATTTTGAATACCTAAGTAAACTAACCCTCGTGATACATGCCTATTAATGAAAAGGTCTTAATACATTAAGTTGGTTTATTTGATCTGATTGAGGAATAGGGTGATTTATTTGAAGCGAGCGAGCTCGATTTAGCGCTCCCTTCCAGATGTGGTTTGTAAGTTACCCCACTTTATGAAATAAAATCATTTAGCTTTATACTTTCGGTTCAGAGGATGGTTTCTATGAGAAAACCCTAATATGTTATCAATAAAGCACAAACTTCGACATAACTGATTCAATGTTTTTTACCAACCAATGCTTTGGTATTAGCTTTACAGTAGCGCCAAACTTAGTCTTATATCTGGGGTTTGTTGGATGAGATTCACTCGTTCATATGCCAATTAATCTAGGCTCAACTATAGAGATGTTCAAAGCGATTAAACCAGAGTCTGTTCGCGGTATCGTCTTCTTCCTAATTGTTGCTGTGATGGTGGTTATCACCCGAAACGCCTGGCTTAGCGACGACGCATTTATCACGATGCGCACTATTGACAATTTTGTTCATGGTTATGGGCTGCGTTATAACATCGTTGAGCGGGTACAGGCTTACACTCATCCACTATGGTTGGGGCTGGTTTCATTGATCTATGCCTTTACCCGAGAAGCGTTTTACACGCTCATCGCCATCTCTTTACTCTGTTCGGTAGGCACCATTGTTATTGTAACGACACGCATAGCGATTTCACGTGTTCACGCCATACTCACACTGTTGTTGCTTGTCTTATCCAAATCATTTGTGGATTTCTCCACTTCAGGACTTGAAAATCCTTTAACCCATTTGTTACTGGCTCTGTTTATTGCCATTTATATCCATCATTCAGCTTCTGATCGAAAGTCATTATTTATTCTGTCCTTGATCGCCGGGCTAGGACTCTTGAATCGCATGGATACGGCTTTACTGTTTTTCCCACCCTTGCTTTACGCGATCTGCTTATCAATCAAATTACAGGATTCACCAAAATATACACTACTCCCTTTAGTTGCGGGGATGTGTCCTTTCATAATCTGGGAGATGTTCTCACTATTTTATTATGGTTTTTTATTTCCAAACACAGCCTATGCAAAATTAGGTGCTGGTATTCCACATATCGATCTAGTCGAACAGAGTTTCTATTATTATGCAGACTCCCTGGTTCATGATCCACTCACATTAATCGTCATTTTTGGCGGGCTGGCTATGGTGATTTTTGGTGCAATTAGGGATCGAAAAATGAGCATTCTCGCGATAGCTGTGAGCCCATTGCTCTATCTTGCCTATATCGTTTGGATTGGCGGCGATTTTATGAGCGGGCGTTTTTTCTCTGCTGTGTTTATTATTGTGGTTGCGCTCATTGCTCGCCATTCACTTTCAAACCGTTCATTATTCGTTTTGATGGCGATCGCATTGTGTATTAAATTCGGCGCGGCAGCCTGGCCTCCACTAGAAACCATCAAGTCAAATGGCGTTGTTGATGAGCGCAGGTTCTATTTAAAGCTTACGGCATTATCTGAAATCTCAAGTGATCCGCATATACAATCCAGGACACCTGACTGGTCGAGATTGAAGTCAGGCAAGCCTAGTGAAATACGGTTCGAAGGTGCTATTGGGATGATCGGGTTCGTGGAAGGCCCTGATACGCATATCGTTGATTTTCTGGGACTGGCTGACCCCATATTAGCTCGGCTTCCAACTCAAAACTTACATCATTGGCGCATCGGCCATTTTGAAAGAAAGCAACCAATTGGATATATGAAGACATTAATATCCGGAAAAAACCATATCGAAGATTCGGACGCCGCACTGTTTTATGATCACTTGTCTGAGGTAATACGAGGTGAGTTGTTCAGTTTGTCGAGGTTAAGAACAATTTTCTTTTTTAATGTGGGGCGCTATGATGCGTTGATTAATCTGGATTATTACAGCAGGCCTTATGGATACGAAGTTGACTACGAGCAGATCAATCAGATTAGATTCGAAGGATTCCCGTGGGATGATCCTGCCAATATCCGTATGGCTCCTCGAAACGGCGTCATGGTTCGATTTAAAGGAGAGATTCACTGCAACGTTCTGGAGTTAGGGCTGAACGGGAATACCAAGAATCGCTGGACTTTTTACCATAACGAAATGCCCATGGCTTATTCCAAGCGCAATCAAGAACTAATTTCAAAGGCTATTCCAATTGTTAAGGGTGCCGGAATTCGAAAACGCCACATCCAAATTCCCAAGATTATCTCTGAGACGGGATTCGATGCGTTACTGATTTTTCCGTATCACTCTGCTCACAATAGTAATTTCAGTCTTGGATATGTGCAATTGTGCAAATAAACCAACATTCCTTAAAGACAGTAAGACATAGTTATTAATTTGGCTTCGAGCATTCTAGGTTCCCGGTATTCAGATGTCGGGATTCAACTGTTGGTCATGGAATTTAGGTAAGTGGCTACGGTATATAAATCCAATTCTGACTGGGTGTAGATGAATCCTTTAAACGATATTAAATTTCCTTGTCGCAGTTTTTCTGAATTAACATAACCATTGCGATCAAGGACCAGTTTTATGGTCAGATCTTCAATCATCTCGGCGATCTTTTCTTCACGGATACTTGAGGAAAAAATAATATCAGAAAGCGGTGTTAGGGTTTTAACCAGCGTGGAAATAGGAGGTACATTTCTGCGCTCGTACCCCAAGGCCAAAATTGGGGCAACCGCAACACATAGGAAAAGGCGCCTGCTAACGTTCAAGTGTTAACCTGCCCTAAATGATCGGCTAATCGATGAGCAAGTGCAACAATGGTCCAGGTTGGATTTGCTGCTCCGCTATAAGGGAAAATGGATGAACCAGCGATATAGAGATTTTCAACGGTGTGAACTTTGCAGTTGGCATCAACAACGGAATCTCGTATATCTGTACCCATCCTGGTGGTCCCCATCAAATGGCCGCCTCCTTTGATTTTGGCGGTGTTTCCAATGAAGTTACCTGTGCGACCGATGCCCGATCTAATAAGTTGCTGACCAAAAAGACTCCAACAATGTTTGGCGGTATCTTTATAATTAACTGCGAAGTGTATATTTCCCTTTCGTTGCCCAAGTTGATCTTGTTTGTTACTCAGTACAATGTCATTTTCTAATGCTGGAAGCATTTCTGCACGAATCGATGTTCTTGAAACATTGCCTTGTTTTCTCTTTCCAAAGAAATTCATTTCTGATGGCTTATTCAGTCTAAATTCGACACTAAAATTAGGAATATTTTCGCTAATACAAAAACCATCGCTAAACTGTAAAGCCGGCTTCACTTCTATATTTGATGACGACATAAACTGTGCGATTGCATCTCGATCTAGAATCAATTCTCCCGCATCATAAATGTGGGGGTGTTCCATAAATGAACGTCCCAATGCGGGGAGATTATTGAAACCGGATAACATCAGTAATCGCGGGTTGCCTAAGCCACCACAAGCTAACAGAGTATTGTCAGATTTAAGCGTTTGGGGTCGTCTTTTATCAAGTGAATCTTGAACCATCACAGATTGAATACGATTTTTTTCAATATTCAGTTTGAGACAGGTTGATTCAGGCATTAAGTCAATATTGTCGTCTTGGGTTAATACGCTTAGATACTTTTTAGAAAACTTTTTTGGCGAACTTAAATAAAATGGCTTGTACAATAAATAACTGTTGTCAATGACATTCGATGACGCCATATATGCCGCTACAGGGAGGTCTAATATTTTGGCCGATTGTGGGTAATAATCGTCCAAATCTTTATGACGAATTGGCCATCCACCTAGGCTAAACGCACGTTGTTCCAATTTTGTACACCAACCGGCCCAAACTGAAGAGGTCCCTCCGATGCTTCGCTAGCTATGCTTGGTATAGTGCGATGCAGGAAGATCTCCCTTTTCGTTAATTCTTGATAGAGCCTGAATTCCGGAACTAGGTTTTGTACTTCCGCTTTCGATCAATAATATTTTTGCTCCGAAGTTCTCCGACAACCTCAATGCAAGAGATATCCCGGCGGGACCAGAACCAACGATCGTAAAGTCATATTTCAAGATTTAGTTTTGAGATTTTTGAATATGTGATATCTATGATTTGCTACTAGTCAGCACAATGCTGATTTATATCATTCTCAGGCTGCACGGTATCAATTTTTCAAGATGATATGTCTGATTTATGTTGGACTTCTTTTACTAAATAGAAATCCTTTACGACGAAAACGAGTTGCAGCTCCGAAGCTACCGCCATCCAGGCTATGTAGAAGATCGCAACCCAGACTAGCCATTTTTGAAACTAAATCAAGATCGGTGATGCCCCATTGCCAGATGTGGTGGACATCTTTCCAGGGACGGTTTAAAGTTTGATGAATATCATTTGGATGTGCAACGAGTTCTCGATAATTCGGCTCGTCTGGATTATGAGGAATAGTATTAAAGTATTCTTGAGTTCCTAAATCTAGCAGTCGTACACTATGATCAGTCTCAATATATTGTAGATTGAATATAAGAAAATGATCACAGAGGGGGGCGTACAAATCAAGTATGCCATCCCAATCAGGAGTGACCCGATGCAGGAGTATGTCGAACAGTAAAACAATATCTACTTGGCCAATTTTCTCAATGATATCGGGTGCAGCAATATTGCCGGGATGAATGTTGAGATGAGGGAACAATACGGCTCGATCTGTCACTTCAGAGGTCACGATTTGATCCACAATATGAGCAGATTTGGCCCCGTAAGATTCGAGAATATAAAAAGTGTATGCTGCATTGATTCCCCAAACAGCTCCAATATCGGCGAATGATTTCGGTTTGGACGGGAGTTTGGTAAGTGCGTAGTCGATTATCTTTTATTTATGGAGGTCATATTCAGGGCGTAGTTCGGGAGTGGTCATAATATACGCTAAGATATCAACAGAATTAGCAATTATATCCAATTGTCAGATTGGGTGATTCTGACTTTTCGAGATCCATATGTGTGTTGTAACAAACATTGAATTAGATTTTTTGGTATGTCAAAAATACAATTGAGAGAATATTTTCTACATGAGTTGAAAAGAGCGCTTCGAGAAGAAAATACAATTCAAGTATCGTTGATGCGTGAGGTAATTAAGAATATCAAGTTGTATCAAATCGAAGTAAAAGACTTTGCTGATAACGATAGTGTTATCAGAATTCTTGAGAGTTTAAAGGAAAATAAACAAGCAGATCTCAACTGTTTGCAATTCTATCTGGATCAAGAATGGTAGTTGACGTTAGATGGCTATAACTCAAAATTAGTCACGTTGATGAATTTTAGAATGTTCTTTGGATCAGTGCTGTCCCGTTAACATAAATAGTGAGCTTTAACATCGCTGATGGATAATGGCTTGGCCGTCCTGTGGCTTTCGGGGCCATGTCCTGAAATCCTAGCTTCGCTAATGGTAGCGCGTCGGCAAATACTTCAATCGCTTTGACCGGATTATTTGCGTCTATGTAATCTTCTAGATGGGTTGGAAATAACGTCGCTTGTTCTCGCGATTCTGCTTCGATAAATCGTGGCATGGGTCAACGTCAGAATTGAATGACCTATTATAATATTCAACACATTTTTACACACTCTCTGCATTTACCGGCCATTATGCAAAGAAAAGCTATACGGAAAAGATGCGCCGAATCGGTTATCGTGATGCGCAGACTGGAAAACACAATGTGTTCATCACTAACCATCTCAAGTTAAATGCCAAGACAATAGCGGCTGTTTATAAAGCGCGCTGGAAGATAGAAATCTTCTTTTAATTCATTAAACAGAACCTGAAGATAAAGTCATTTGTTGGCATAAGCAAGAATGCCGTCATGACACAAATCTGGATCGTGCTGTGCACTTATTTGATGCTCATGTACTAAAATTTGTTCATGGGCTGACTCGTTCGGGACAACAATTAATATGTATATTGCAGATCAATTTATTTTATAAACGAGAACTATTGCCATTACCACGAGGAGATCCGGTAGATCGATATCGTGTAGACAATCGGCAAACTTCATTCCTTAATTGTTAACCCGACAGCACTGAAAAAAGATGCTGAATCATCTGGATAAAAAAGCTACCACTGAGCAGACGCAACACCCACAAAGCCGGGCGCCGCCGCAGGACAGTCTGTACAACGGGTCGCCAACATAGACCCGACCTGGTTTCCACTCACTTTTTGAAATGCAGCTTGATGCGGCAGGGCATTGTTTATTCGCAGAGCAGAGAATGGCCCAAAAAAAATCAACCCACAAGGCATTCCATGGGTGCTGTTGGTAGAGGCAGGTAAAGTTGGCTCGGTTGAGTGTATTTTCAAAGGATTTATAAGATTTTTGGGCTGGTTGAACCTTCTTGATTTTGGGGAATAGGGTGTTTATCCTACTTACACTCCACATTTTCTTTAATTTATATCAGGTAAGATGTATCCTGTGATTTAGTCTATCTTAGGGAGGAAGTATGGAACAAACAAGAATAAAAGTAGTTGAGTTCAAGCGTTTTGAAGATATTCTAAAATTGGTTGCGAGTAATTTTTTCTTTGCCACTGCCATATCTTCGATACTCTGGATATCAATCGGCCATGCACAGCAAGTACCCTCTAATGTGGAACCCGGCCGGATAGAAGAGCAATTTAAAACGCTTCAGATTCCGCAGTCAGGTGGTGAACCATTCGTGGTTGATGGCAAATCTCAAAAAGCCCCTGCAGGTACTCAGGATATTGAATTTGTACTAAATGAAATCAAATTTGTGTACCTGGGCGAAGTAGAGAACAATTCTGATTATCGGGGAGTTTACCCGCAATCAAATTTTCGACCCGAATACGAAGCATTGCTAGGGGTCACCGTTACAGTTTCTCAACTATATGAATTGGCGAATAAAATCACGGCCGCGTATCGGAATGAGGGGTACGTTTTAAGCCGCGCCTATTTACCGGAGCAGGAGATTGGTGAAGATGGCCTGGTTATAATCAATATATTAGAAGGCTTTATTAATGAGGTGGATTTCAGCGGCATAGACGAAAAGACAGTTCGCAAGCTCAGCCGTTACAGCGATAAGATCAAACAAACTCGGCCTTTGACAATTCAGGCATTAGAGCGGTACATGTTGTTGATTAATGATATAGCTGGCGTCACAGCTCGCGCCATACTTTCGAAATCTGTCGTGAGCGGTGCGGCTGATCTGAGCATTGAAGTAGATGAAAAACCAGCTGATCTAAGCCTTTCGAGCAATAATCGGGGTTCCGAGTTTCTCGGCCCTTATCAGATTATAGGGCAGGCGACTGCCAATAAATTGGGTAGTTTGTATCAGCCTACCAGTTTGACCATTGTTTCAAGCGGTAGCAGTGAATTAGTCTATGGCCTACTGTCACATAGAATATTACTGGGCGAAGAAGGTTTGAAGTTGAATATGTCCGCTTCACACTCCACCGCAAAACCGGGCGGTACACTCGAAATTCTGGACATTGAAACAGATACCTCAACCTTCGGCCTGGGTTTGCGCTACCCACTCATTCGAACTCGAACTAAAAATCTTGCGCTGCGAAGTGATCTGTCTTTATATGACAGTGAATCTAAACGCCTTCGCAATGCTGAGGGCAGCGATATTCTGGATACAGAAGATACACTCCGTTCAATCCGTATAGGCGCAACCTTTGATAATATTGATGCGCATGGCGGGTTAAATTTGGTTGATTTCGAATTCAGTCAGGGTCTGGAAATATTCGGCGCGTCTGAAACAGGTGATCCAGGCTTATCGCGTGAAAACGGCAAAGTGGACTACAGTAAAGTCAAAGTGTATGGCGCCCGATTACAGGCGATGAGTGAGCGGTGGTCACTTTTGGGCGCGCTCACTGGTCAGTATGCATTTGATGATTTATTAAGCTCTGAGCAATTTGGCGTTGGTGGCGAGCAATTCGTCCGGGGTTATGACAGTTCAGAAATTGTCGGGGATTCAGGCTTAGCAGCTAAACTGGAGCTACGTTATGCCGGGCAGTCAACGCCAAATTGGATCAACAATTATGTCGCCTATGGTTTTCTGGATGGCGGAAGAATAGATCGTAAATCGCCTGATGGCGAAAACGATAATGATTCCAGGAGCTCAACAGGATTGGGCATTCGTTATCGGATTTTTAATCGATTGACGGGGTATCTCGAATTGGCGGTGCCATTGGACGACGAGGACATATCCTCAGAAGGCAATAACGATCCACGGGTATTTTTCCAGATTGGCACGGTTTACTGATAGGCAAAGAATTAGGGTTCAATTAGAGAAGGAGAACAGACATGAAGCATGTGAAAAAAGGCATTAATCCATTCATCATTAGATTCACAATGGCGCACTACAAACTACGCTATCTGCTTCTATCTCTCTTGTTCTCATTAAGCGCAGGCGCTGTTTGCGCGGCGCCCACGGGCGGTAAAGTGGTCGCGGGCAATGCATCAATCAGCACTAGCGGTACCCGAACGGATATCAATCAAAGCTCGAGCCGGACCGCGATCGACTGGCAAGATTTTAGTATTGCGTCGAACGAGCATGTGGATTTTGCGCAGCCAGGCAGCGATTCGGTGGCCTTGAATCGGGTTACAGGCGCGCAGATATCAAATATTAACGGCAAACTGACGGCCAATGGTAATGTGTTTTTAGTTAACCGCAATGGAGTGGTATTTGGCCGAGGTGCGCAGGTGGATGTCAATGGCCTGTTAGCGACAACTTCAGACATCAGCAATAAAGACTTCTTGGCGGGTCGGATGAATTTTAGTGCGCCATCAGGCAAGGCAGGTTCGATCATTAATGAAGGAAGCATTACGGTAGCGGAGGGTGGCCTGTTGGCATTCGTTGCCCCGACAGTGCGCAACGCCGGCGTTATTAATGCGCGCTTAGGTCGAGTGGCTTTGGCAGCGGGCGATAACTTTACCCTGGATATGTATGGCGATGATTTGATCCGGGTGACGGTATCAGATAATTTAGCAAAGCAGTTGGTTGAAAATAATGGCCAGATCAATGCAGATGGTGGGGTGGTGACTTTAACTGCTGTACAAGCAAGGGCAGCAGTAGATGATGTGGTGAATATGTCGGGCAGTATTCAGGCACGAAGCGTTGCTAAGCGAGCAGGCAAGATTGTTCTTTTCGGGGGTAATGGAGGTGTAAGCGTAGCAGGAAACTTAGATGTTAGTAGCGCTTCCGGCGAGGGGGGCAAAGTAGATGTATTGGGAAACAGAATTCAATTAAGGCAAACCGCACGCATTGATGCGAGTGGCTCGAGCGGGGGCGGTGACATCCATATAGGCGGAGATTTACAGGGCAAAGGAGCGCGTCAACGCGCGAGCCTAACGCGAATCGATTCGGGTGCTGAAGTGATGGCGGACGCAACAAATCAGGGAAAGGGTGGCCAGATAATTATTTGGTCAGATCATCAAACAGATGTTCAGGGGAGTTTAAACGCGCGTGGTGGTGTAAGCGGTGGTGATGGCGGATTTATTGAAACTTCCAGTGCAGGGCGACTAGATTTTAGTCGTCGTGCAAAAGTCGAAGCGCGGGGTGGAGGTCAACCTGGTACCTGGTTACTGGATCCTGAGGATATTAACATAGACTCAGGGCAGGCCAACGCGATAAGTGATAGCTTAAATAGTGGCGGAAATGTTTCAATAAAAACTGCAGATCAAGGTGGCGGTGAAGGAAATATTACGGTCAGTGCACCGATTAGCAAGACCGAAGGAGGGGATGCCAGCTTATCCATGCAAGCGCATAACAATATTGATGTCAACGCACCGATCACCTCAACAACGGGCAAATTGAATGTCAGTCTTAAAGCCGGAAGGTCGATCAATGTGAATGCATCTGTGGGCACCAATGGGGGCAGCTTTGGCACCAGTATTACCGGGGTTAAGCCAGCTGAGGCTGAACAAAGCGAGATCGAAGAAGAAACAACGGCGACAGGTGAAGAGCAAGTGGTGCAGACGGATGAAGAGCAGGCTCAAGACGCTGAACAACCTGATTTAGGCACCAGTGTTGATAGCGCAGAAATCGCTCAAGATGAGGAAGCGCCCGCGGAAGCTACCGTGGCAGATCAAACGGAACGGATTGAAGAGCAGGTCAGTCAAGTTGAAAATGTAGCTGCGAGCACGCCTGATCCAGCGCAGACCATTGCGAACGTCGCTGCGCAGAGTAATGCACCACAAGCGGCCGAGACTCAAGCGAATGTTGACGTCGCGCAAGCGGAAATGGTACCCCCGGCTCAGGTGGAAGCTTCTGTCGATACACCAATTGTAGAAACAACCCCTGCTGCAGCCGAGCCGGTGGGAATTACCATCAATGAAGAGGTAAATAGTGGTGGCGGCAGTATTGCGATCAATGCGGGCGACCAGGGTACGGCAACGATCAATAGTACGTTGGATGCCTCAAACACCCAGTCAGGAGAAATCGGCGGAAATGTAGAAGTATTGGGCGGAGCGATTGTTCTGACTGACAATGCAGAAATTGATGCCAGTGGAGATGCAGCAGGCGGTGATGTCAAAATAGGTGGTGCCTATCAGGGCTCAGGCGATACGCCCACAGCCAAAACCACGACGGTGGCGAAAGACGCGAGCATTAAATCCAATGCGATCAGTTCGGGCAATGGCGGCGAAGTGATTGTCTGGGCAGATGACAGCACCAACTTTCAGGGCCATATTGAAGCCAAAGGTGGGCAATTGAGTGGTGATGGTGGCTTGGTTGAAGTCTCGGGCAAGCAAACGCTTCAATTTAACGGAGCGGTGGATACTTCAGCCGCAAACGGCGAGACTGGCAGTTTATTGCTTGACCCGACAGAATTGACCATCACCAACACGGGTTCAGCAACGGATACAGCCAACGAGCTTGATTTCGCAACAATTAATAGTCTGGGTGCAAATAATAACGTGACGGTTCAAGTGACTGACGATATTGTATTTGCCCGGTTTGATAATAATGCAACAGTGCCGATTGATGTGGTGGTTAGTCTGGTTCAGGAATTAGGTAAAACGGTTGCTTTTAGATCGACGGATGGATCCATTATTTTTGTCAATCCGAATGATACTTTGCAGACCAGCGGTGCAAACCTTGAATTTAATGCGGGTGGCACATTAGAGCTTGGTAGCTTGAAAACCAAAGGCGGCGAGGTAACGCTGACTGCAGGAAGCGACATCAGTTTGCAGAAAATTGATACACGGGTAAATCCGCAGGGTGTCATTAGTACGGATGCTAACCCGAATTTCGAGCAGAATGAAGTTGGAAATGATGTTGTCATTACCTCAATCTCCGGCGATGTTAATTTAAATGATCGAATTAGCACAGGATCAAGGGACGTCAAAATAAGCGCACAATCTGGCAATATTATTGGCCAAAACGAAGGAATTATCGATACACTAATCCTTGATGAAGGGATAGGTTTTAACGGTATGCTTGGGATAGTTTCAGGTTTTGGTGGTTATGTTGAACTCACAGCACAAAACATACAGTTTGATTTAGATGAAATTACAAATTTGAGAAACACAAATCCTAACGAATATGTTGGAAGCAGCGGTAATGGAAATATCTCTTATCGCTATGGTCATGTGAATTACGGTGCACTTAATATTATTGCTTTAAATAGCGCTGGAGAAAGTATTACTACAGTTAATTATAATGGATCTAATCCTTTGTCCATTCAAGGTGAGTTTACGACCCCCGGTAGCTTAGTTGCTGGTGGTCTTGAGGAAACAGACACACAATTTAGAATTCAACTAGATGCTAATATATTTGAAATAGATGCGGTTCGAGCTGGGGTGAATCTTTCGATACTTGGAGATGGTGTCATTTTTAGCGCTTTTAATCCTAGCGGAACTGATGGACTGAATCCGCAGGTAGGTGTGAATGCTGGCGATCCAGGGATGGACACCATCGCCTGCCCCCCTTGTGTTCCCCCACCCCCGCCGCTTGTTGTAAATATGCCACCAACTTCAACACCGATACCTGGGCCGACACCTGGGCTAACACCTGGGCTAACACCTGGGCTAACACAGCCCGCCCTATTGCAGCCAGCAAATACAACGCTAACGGCTATAGCGACTGCAGCCGAAATTGATCGTTATGAGAGGCGTGTTGTCATTGCATCTCAAGGCGAAGGCGAAGTAGAAATTTCAGCCGAAGAAAGAGAAAAATGCGCCGCATTTGGCGTCTCCGCCTGGTTAGCAGGCGGCGCAATAGATGTGAGCAGCTCGGCTGATTTGGGTCGTGGTTCAGGTAGCAGCAATAACACACATTTAAAAGCGAAATCGGAATGCCTGACGGATAATCCGCAGGCGTCACTATGAAGGTGACAACTCTATCCAATATGTTGGTTTACTAAGCGATGGCGATGAGGGCATATCCTCAGAAGGCGATAACGATCCACGGGTATTTTTCCAGATTGGCACGGTTTACTGATAGGCAAAGAATTAGGGTTCAATTAGAGAAGGAGAACAGACATGAAGCATGTGAATAAAGGTATTAATTAATCCATTCATCATCAAAATATAAGTTTCTACGTACATCACAACCACTACGGGTTCAGTGAAGAAGTTGCTTGTCACTGTCTATACAAGAATAGGTTCGAACAAAGCCGACTTAATCTTCTTATCGTTTTCGGGCGATATACCAGCTGTAATTTCTAATTTACGAATCCTTGTATTTAGGGCCTGTATACAACCTTCTTTTTCCTGAAGACTGTGGTACAACGCCCTTATCGTCACCATATTGACACCGTTAGCATCAATCATGTGGATGTGCTTGTCGGACCCGCCTACATCAAATGCCGCCATGAAATCCTGAGCTATCGGGTCAATGTGCCAAACACCCTGTTCCTGTTCGTAGTTGCCGGTACTCTCGCCACCTGCATGACCGGGTCGGTGGCCGGCCTGTTTGTCTAAACCAGTCGGGGTGCTCTGGATGTTTGCTCTGGGAGCGATGTGATTAGCTTTCCAGAACCGTTGTAAAATTTGAATGTGAGACGACCTTCCAGCTTCCCTCAATTTTGCGAAATACAGTAAGTCTCGGGGCACGTTTCTGGATTTTCTGGCCGTCGATTTTTTCATCAATTTACAGCATGTAACGAACCACCAATACGTCATCGTGGGCGGTAACCACCAGATCCTCATGGGAAAAAACTGTCACGAATTCCAGCGTCTTTACCCCTCGCTTGAGGTATTCATCGCGATCATAGCCGACCCCATTGGAGCGCATGATCTGGTATTCCGGAGCCAGCGGCGGTGTGAGGACATAAGGACCGGCAATGACAGCTTCGGTAAATTCTACCAGCAGCGATTTCGCCATTGTATCCCGTTCGTCACCGGCACGAACCTTCGTGGATGCTACCAGCGTAAACAAAAGAATAAGTAAAAAGGGCTTTTCAAGTTTCATGGGTTCAATTCCTGCGCTGTCATTCGGGGTGAAATTTACAATCCTGAAGATTAACCAGGACGGAACTATTTATAAACGTTAAATAGTTCCGTCAATCAGTTCTGTCGCGGTATTATTGTCAGATAACCATTGTTCCTGCGTGATGCGAAAACACAATGACTGCTCACCATAGGCAAGTCGTCGTCCTTCTGCCCTCAGGCCAGATTTACCGAGCACGTGTCGGGACTTTTCATTGCCGTCATCGATACAGGCGACAACCTCCACCATCGATGTTTCTTCGAATGCAAACTTCAGTAGTCGTTTGCATATCTCCGTGGCGTATCCTTCTCCCCATTTGGATGGTTTGAGAATATAGCCAATCTCAATGTCACAATCCGGAATGTCGGGACCTTCAACCAGGTCCCAGTTGGTGTCGTCTTCTTCAATCGGCATCGGTAGAAGTATTCCAGTACCGATTTTTTCGGCAGTTTCCCGGTCGATTGCACACCAGACGCCGATGCTCCCACTACCGCATCGTTTTAGATAGTTCGGCATCTCATTACAAATTTCTTCAGCAGTCTGGATGCCACCTACGAATTTGCAAACCTCTGGGTCTGTGAACATTTCTATGGCCAGATCCAGATCTTCGCCAATTAGCGGGCGCAGAAGCAATCGATCCGTGGTGAGTTCAAGCTCCACTTAACCGTTAGCAGATTTGCTGGCTATCCAGGACAACCCCTTGCCTGAATATATCCGGCGGGAATTTGAGGGATACCTCAAGTGCGGTCGACTGGAGCATGGGTTTTTACGGCTACGCTGCGATACATGTCATGCCGAACGTCTGCTTGCATTTAGCTGCAAACGTCGAGGCTTCTGTCCCAGTTGCGGAGCGTACCGTTTGGCGGAAAGTGCAGCGCTACTGGTTGACGAGATTTTACCGCATCATCCGATGCGCCAGTGGGTATTGAGCGTACCGTATCAGCTTCGGTCCTGTTTGCCAGCCAACCGGCCGTCATGGGCAAGGCCCTGGGCATTGTCTATCGGGCCATTTCTGCGCACGTAGTCAAAAAGTCCAGTCTTACAAAATCTATGGCCCATACCGGGGCGGTTACCTTGATTCAACGATTCGGTAGTGCGATCAATCTCAATGTGCATTTTGATATGCTGTTTCTCGATGGTGTCTATGTTGAGAGCAAATACGGATCAGAGGCGCGTTTTCAGTGGATCAAGTCGCTAACCAGTGCCACGCCATCGCCAAACGTATCGGCCGG
>JAVJHY011569924.1:0-16550 GCA_035593235.1 Phascolosoma agassizii | reverse complement strand
GTCCTAGTGATTGAGGAAATGGCTAAGGCGTGCGGGGTAACCGGACGAATCGCCGTGGATCAAGTCGCCAACCAGTGAAGAAATCGCCAGATTGACCCATGCCATCGCCAAACGCATCGGCCGGTTTTTAGAGCGGCAGGGATTGCTGACGCGTGATGCCGAGTACAGCTACCTGAATCCAAACGTTGCCAAAGATGAATACGATCCGATGTATCAACTGCATGGGTCTTCGGTAACGTACCGGATCGCGATTGGACTGCGAAAAGGGCGCAAAGTGTTTACGCTGCAAACCCTGCCCGCAAGTGATCCCGAGGAGTGGGCCGGTAGAGTTGATGGTTTTTCGCTCCAAGCCGGCGTGGCGGCCAAAGCCATGAGCAGAGAATGGCCCAAAAAAATCAATTCACAAGGCATTCCATGGGTGCTGCTGGTAGAGGCAGGTAAAGTTGGCTCGGTTGAGTGTATTTTCAAAGGATTTATGAGATTTTTGGGCTGGTTGAGCCTTCTTGATTTTGGGGAATAGGGTGTTTATCCTACTTACACTCGCAATGAGCTTGTTGCGGCATATTTATATGCAGAAATTTGCCAAACACGTTCTGCGTTGGCAGCTTACAATTTACAAACCACTGCAGCAATGGCTGTTAAGCAGTATCAAATTTGATGAAAGTATTGATTTGTTGTTTGAACAAGCTAAGTAGTCGTTTTTAGAGCTTATCAGTCGTATGCTAAATTCTCCTCTTATTATAACTGGTATGCATCGTTCTGGAACCTCATTGCTGGCAAACTATGTAACTAGGCTTGGTATTGATCTTGGCCAGGAACTATCGCCAGCAGATGCGACAAATCCTAAAGGTTATATAGAAGACATCCATTTTCTGGATTTGCAGCGTACTATGTTGCGTGCTGCTAGCGCTAAGGATGATGGTGGCCATCCTGATTGGGGTTGGACAGAATCCGAACAACTTGATCAAGCCGTATTTGCCGATTATCGCCAAGCGGCTTTAGTGTTATTGCAAAAGCGTTCTGACAGTCCCAAACCCTGGGGTTGGAAAGACCCAAGAACGACTTTGTTGCTGCCGTTCTGGCAAGAGCTTGTTCCGGAGGCTTGTTATTTGCTTCTGTATCGCTTTCCCTGGGATGTGGCTGATTCTATGCAAAGGCTTGGTGCCGATGTTTTTCTCAATAATCCTGAATATGCCTACCGGATCTGGGCCTACTACAATCAGGAACTGTTGCAGTTTTATAAATGCCATTCCAGTCGGGCTATTCTTGCAAGTTCCAATGCGATATTGCAGCAACCGGAGCAATTTATACAACTGTTACGGCATAAATTTGATTTGCAATTGCCAGATAATATTTTAGATCAGCTTTATGAAAAGAGTTGGTTTCATACGCTGGCGGGTAATGATTCATTAATCGGTTTAGTCAATGCAGTTTCAGGAGGATCCATTACATTATTAAAAGAGCTCGATGAATATGCTGATATTTCTGCTAAAACACTTTGGAGTCTGCCCAAATCCCCCAGCTCCAGGTTGGCGACACGGGCAGCCGGGGTTACAGTCGATTTGTCCGTAGTTATCCCTTGTCTGGATCATGGGCAATATTTGCTAGAAGCAATTGCCAGTGTTGAGCGCAGCCTGCGGGCAGGATATTCTTGTGAGCTAATCATTGTTAATGATGGATCACAGCAGGAGCATACTTTGCGGATCCTCCGTGTATTAGGAGAGCGGGGATATCATATCATTAATCAAGCTCACAAAGGTTTGTCAGCAGCGCGTAATCTTGGTTTTGAGAGTGCACGTGGACGTTATCTGTTGCCACTTGATGCCGATAATCGCCTATGCCCGGATTTCATTGGAAATGCACTGCAAGTGTTGGAGAGTAATCCTGAAATAGGCATTGTATACGGTGATCGTTATGAGTTTGGAAAACGCACTCAGCGGTGCCGCGTCCCAGAGTTTGATTTGCAAAAAATGTTGATTCGAAACTCTATCGATGCCTGTGCTGTGCTGCGTCGAAACGTTTGGTTAGATGTTGGTGGTTATGATACTAATTTACCGGCACTTGAAGATTGGGAATTCTGGATTCATGTAGGTAAAAAGCAGTGGCGGTTTCACCATCTTAACGAGATTACGTTTGAGTATCGCGTACGACCTAATTCTCTGGTTACTATCGCCCAAGATTATGACACTATAGCGCAAATATTGATCCTGATGTTCACTAAGCATCAGCCATTGCATTGGGATTGCATGCAGCAACATATTGGTAGAACAACAGAATTGCTTTTTTGGCTATTGGATTATTATAAAAAAACCTCAGCGGAGTCCAAACAACTGAAAAATAACCTGGCAGAAAGCCACCAGACCATTCGGGAGCTGGAGAAATTGCTGGCTGAGCGGGAGGAACTTTCAGCTGGGCGCTACAAGCCAAATACCTGAATTAGCACGTTGGGTTTATTTTGGATCAGAATACAAACGAACGTTTTTTATCATCTGATATGGTTGTTTCTGGCGTCTCTCTTAGTTCGAGGTGTTGTCTGCTACATTGTGGTATCGGCTGATGTAACTCTGTTATATGATGAATCAGAGTATTTTAATCGCGCCGTTGGCTGGCAGCAAGTAATAACAAGCCTCTGGTGGTTTGAGCAACCTTCGGCAGTAGCACTTGAACAGGCTTATGGTGCGGGTCATTGGCCACCACTGCACTCTTTGTTGTTGGGATTAAGTTTTGCCGCTGCTGATGCAGGTATCGGCCTGGCCCGTTATGCAATAGTATTTGTTTCGGCATTGACCACATTGCTGGTCTATTGTCTGGCGCTTAAGCTAGTAACTAAGCAGGTTGCTATGGTGGCTGCTGTTGTGCATATTTTTTACCCGACGTTTATTGCTTATTCCCATTATCTGTGGTCTGAGACCAGTTATACTTTCTGGTTAATGGCAGCAGTGCTGGCGGCATTATCGGCACATAATACAACTGTTCAGCGTAAGGCGCTATTTTGCTCTATTATTGCTGGTCTAGCGGCAGGGCTTGCAGCACTCACTCGTGCTGCTGGATTCCCTCTTATTTTACTATTGCCGCTTTGGTTTATGTGCTGCTCTGCTGCATCCAGGCGCATGCTGATGGCAAGTTATGCATTGTTAACAGCATTGTTGATAATTGCTCCGTGGCAGTGGATTTTATGGACGCAAGAAGGGCGCTTTGTGCCTCTCTCAACACTGGGTAGTTATAATCTTGCCTTAGGCAATAATCCCTGGGTACCAGAGGGTTATGGTTCAGCTTGGGGGCATAATGATCACAAACAACGATTGCATAAAGCTTTAGCGGAACGCGCTGAGCATGATTTTATAAGTCCTGAGCTAGCCGCTTATCACTTAGCTTGGCAGGAAATTCGGGATAAGCCAGTTGCTTTTATCAGTCGCTCTGTGCAGCGCCTGCAGATGTTTTGGGCTGTTGACTCTTTCCCTTTGCGGCATTTTTTTCATGTTGTTTATCCGCCAGTGCCTGTCTGGCTGGCAGGGTTTTTGATACCACTAACGGTGGTATGTTACCTATTGCTGCTCGGATTTATTGGCTGGGGATTTTTTGCCAGACAAAAAGATAGTGCTGCGACTTATTTAATTATCGCTGCTGTGGCTGTTGCAATGGCACCCTCGGTATTGACGATTGGTATGTCCCGACTACACTTCCCGCCATTGGTTTTGTTACTGCCATTTGCCGCATATGGTGTTATACAGCTAGGTCAGAAAATCCGGCCATATTATTTTAAGTCAGCGCTTATTATCAGCTTATTAATTTGGATTATGGTGGTGGCTACACTACCGCGAGTTATCACACCACATCTTAAACCATCAAGCTATTATGCCACGATCATCGGTTTGGCTGATCGGGTTTTGGGAATCCAGAGTCGTTACTCTGACCGTATTTTATTGCGTGTGCTTGAGCCAGAGAAAATCACTTCGCTTGATGTTTATGTTATATCTTCCAGGAGTCGTTTGCACAACAATACCCGGAGTATAAGCTGGCATAGCCGCATGCCTGGCTCGGTGCTGACAGTAGATATATTTTCCCGACAAACGGTTAAACCCATTCAACTCAGCATAAAAATCGCAACATCTGCTACAACGGTTTTGTTACAACCTGTGCATCGTGAGGCATGGCAAACTTGGTTGCCCACTAACATTCCAGGTGTCGAGTATCAGTGGTTAGGGGGGGTGCCTTAAGTGAAGTGGCAACAAATTATACATTTTCTGCATATCGGTAAAACAGGTGGCACTGCTATTAAGTATGCTTTGGCTCAAAACCTGGTGCCGGATGGGTACACAATACGAATGCATAATCATCATGTTAAGCTCAAAGATGTACCAAAAGGAGAGCAGGTTATGTTTTGTCTGCGAAACCCGATCAATCGCTTTGTCAGCGGTTTTTACAGCAGACAGCGACAAGGAAAACACGAAATTTACACCTCTGGTAGCCAGAGGAGCGAATTGCATTTACTTTTTTTACTAACCCTGGTCTATTAGCTACAGCTCTTACAGCTATTGATAGTAGTGTTTGTGAACAAGCTCAAATAGCGATGCGAAGGGTACTGACAAGTTAACTTCTCAAGTCGAGAAAGCTCCCGAAGTCCTTGTCATTTTAGACCACTGCACTTTTCCAAGACGCAAAGGCGCGCATTCGAATTAGCCGATAGTGACTGGCAGAAATTAAATGTCGACCCAGATCGAATAAATTGTACACGGCCGCATGTACACCTAAAAATCGCTGGGCTTGAACAGTCGATTTAAATCTTCGCATTCCACGTTCTCGAACTCTTGTTGGCTGGTGGGTCAGCTCAGCGCGAATGTTAGCATATTGAGCAGTGTAATGAATTGTATCAGGGATTAACTCTCGATGTGCAACGCCATAGCTTTGCAACTTATCCGTTACTATTTTCCTGGGTTCATCACTATGTTTCTTCAGTAATCTTTTAAAGAATCGTTTTGCGGCCGCACCATCTCGCCTTTTCTGGAGAAACACATCAACGACTTCACTATCTTGGTCAACTGCTCGCCAGAGATAATGTTGATTACCATCGATTTTGATGAAAACTTCGTCGATGAAAAATGTATCGCCATATCTCCGTGTTTTCTCTCCAGCCTATTGGCATATTTTGGGCCAAACTTATTACACCACAATCGGATCGTCTGGTAGGTAACATTTATCCCGCGCTCAGCCAATAAATCTTCAATGTCACGATGACTGAGATTGAATCGATAGTAGATCCATACTGCGTATTGGATAATTTCTGACGGGAATCGGTATCGTTTATGGATTTTTTGATTTTTCATTCGGCAATTGTCACTGAACCTCCGTTAACTTGTCAGTACCCTCATGACCTATGCCTGTGGGAGGCAGAAGGTACCGTTTTGCGATGTCAACATGACTAAGATGACAATTCAATGAATTAATATTTTCTTAAGTAAATTCAGATAAGAGCTACTACAATTTAGTTTTTTCAGATGGGTTAAAAATTTCATATTTTATTGCGACTAAGTTAAACTGCTTGATTTAATGCTCTGGAATAGGAACGAGCATGCTGTTTTCTGATCCTTTCTAATCGATCCAAAAAGCAAAATCAGATCAATGACTCTGCCTCCGAATATTCAATTAAGTCCGAAACATCCACTGTGTTTCATACATTTGCCAAAAACCGGAGGGACTACTCTGCGAGAATTTATTCTTAGAGTCTTTCCAGATCAAAAATTTGGATCTGTACCGCAACACGGTTCCGGTAGAAAACCAAAGATATTAATTGATGATGAAGCAATGGTGTTTAGTGGACATTTCGATTACCAAACTTGGATGGGTCATGAGATAGAGCCACAGTTTGTTACGATATTACGTCATCCAGTAGAAAGGATGATTTCATTATATTATTTCTGGAAAAGTCATAGCTTTCAACATATAGACGAAAAATGGAATGGGTTTCCTACGACAAAAGGTTGTAAGAGAAGCAGCTTGAAGCAATTTGTTGAAAGTGAGAATCCACAAATTGGTGCGTACATGTTTAATTCTCAATCACGTCAACTAGTTAATGGTCTATTTGAACCCTGGCATAAAACGGATGAGGAACTGCTCGCACAAGTGCTTAGGAATTTGCATGGTTTCAAAGCGGTCGGCCTAACGGATCAGCTTGAGACTATGATGAAATGGATTTCTAAAGTGACTGGTAGTGAGGAAGGTCCTATTTCGTGGCGAGTGAATTCGAATGAGTCTTTAAAAGAACGCTTCCCCAATTCATATTTTCCAAAACCCAATAGTTTTTCCGATTCCATTATCGATCAAATTAAGAAGCTAAATTTGATCGATATTGTTATATACGAATGGGCTAATACTCAGTGGAAGAGTGGCAGTTTCTCTGTTACCAATAGTTTAGAAAGTGATATTTCTATGGCTAATCAAAGATTGCAGGAACTGCGAACTCAGTTAGGCTTGAAATCAGAATTCTCAGTTGGCCATTACTTTGCAGGGAAAAAGTCAAAAAAGTATAAAACCTGGTTAAATTCAAGGACATTGCGTGCAGGGCAGATAACAATTGAAGCTTCACCTAGACGACTTACTTACAATGGAAAGCGCACTAGAGGATTCCAAATAAATAAGTTGGTGCTGGATATTGAGAACGATACTAGTATGGATGTTTTTTCACCTTTTAACCGGTCAATTGGCTTTGTTAATTCTGAAACAATCAATTCGGCACGACTGTTAGTTGCCACCTCGAATAAGCTAACGCCTTGTAGTCCAATTCGTCGTCTTGAGTGGTTTGATAATCCGGCGAGTGATATATCAGTGTGTGATACGGAGTTTGATCCTGAAGGGAATAAGACGCACCTTAGAGACTTTAAAATTATTCTGGATCAATTTTATGCCGATTTAGATGGGTTTTGTTATGGAACGCGCGATTTGAAATACCTGGAGCGCAGATATTTTAAAAATCCATTGACGATCTACACTGCCAGACTTGTTTCTGATATTCAGACTGGTCACCCATTGGCTCTGGTATTCTTAACTCATCAGGATTATCGTCTAAAAATTCTTGACTTTATTGGGTCATTTTCAGTGTTCGATAGAGTGATGGACTGCCTTAGAGCTAAAATTAATGCTAAAAACATTTTATCAGTGAGATTCATGTTGCCTGAGAATGTTATTAAAAACTTTGAGATATTTGCACCAGGAAATTTATCAACGAATTTTCATTCGATTTCTTCAGAGCTAGGTTCCGGATCCAATGAGCAGAATATTTACTTCACTGCAGGGGATACAGACTTTTTCTGAAAAAATCGTTTATTCTAGTTTGAGTATTTATATGCATCATAGTATTTTAGAGCTGTTGGGTTATTAATTGCCACTAATGGTAGGGGTTGCCCAAGTTGGCTATTTAGCTCTATAAAGCTAATGCGCCATTCATAAAATATGCATAAATATGGATCTTCGCCGAATATTATTGGAATATAATACGCTATACTTGCGGTAATTTATTATGGATAAAGACGAAATGAAGAAACCAATAGAACCAATAGAATCGGAAAAAGACGGTAGGCGAGATGTAATGAAAAAAGCCGTGGTCGTAGGTGGAATGACTGTAGCGGTTTCTCAATGGACTCAGCCGGTAGTTGATAGCGTTATATTACCATCGCATGCGCAAGCCACCTTTGTACTAACAGCTGGAATAATTGTACCTTAACCTCTCGGGGGGTAAATAAATGTCAAATGTAAGAGTTTGTGTAGAAGGCAGCAGTATTACACTGTTTTCAACGTCGGGGAGTTCAACCATTTCTAGTACGGGCACCGTTCCAGGGCCTGTTTCAATTACAACTGTTGAAGGACCAGTCGTATCGGTCATAATAAGTGGCGGAGATGCCGTGTTCTCTGTGGATTCTGTAACCCAATCCCCCTTGATGCTTGTGCCTGATAGCGCAGGACAATGTGCTAGCTTGTCTTAAGTGAAATCTGTTTTCTAATTTGCGGTTTTGTTTTGTTAAAAACTGCTCATGTCCTTTGTAAAGGTAGTTAAGCTTGTAGATGGTAATGCTGAGTTTGATTTTAAACTTTCAAAATTACTTGGACTGACATTTAAGGGAAATTACAAAGAAGACGTATCGATCCAATACTACGGTCCACTAAGAGATCGTGTGTCTATGGCGAATGTCAGCCTTGGGATGTTCGATGTTTTAAGGAAGCATTTCAATAACATTGCCCTGCATAACTATTGTGATGGAGAGTGGGTGGATGATCGATTCCTGTCTTATGCCTTTCTAAATCAAAAAGCGCCAATTGGTCTATATTTGGGCGTTCCAGATCAGGTTGATGAAAGTTTTTTTCAGCACCCTTTTAAAATTGGCGGATTTGTTTGCGAGACAGATAAAATCAGCGACCAATGGGTTGAGATTTGTAATCGAATGGATCTGGTTTTTGTGCCCAGTAAATGGTGTCAATCTGCTTTTAAGTGTTCAGGAGTAGCTATACCGATAATCGTACTGCCGCACGGTATAGAATCAGAATACCGCCCTTACGAAGATAAAATACGAACAAATCCTTTTGTCTTTTATAACACTTTTAGAGCAGGTTCTTTGGGATCTCGTAAGGGTATGGAAGAACTAATTCGTTGTTTTTTAAAGGCTTTCAATGGACGTAATGATGTAGTGTTGCGATTGCGAACTGATGATTCTCCAATATTGCAACATTATCGGCAAAAATATGATTTTGGTGAAGCGATACAAGTTGATATTTTTGATGATCGAGAAACGACAGAATTTGCGAAAATATACAACGACGTCCACTGCACCGTTCATCCATCAAAAGGAGAAGGCTTCGGCTTGATTCCTTTTCAGTCTATCGCATGCGAAACACCGGTTATTGCGCCCCATGTCACCGGGATGGCGGACTATTTAAATTCGCAAAATAGCGTGGCACTGAAAACTTCTGGACGGGAATCGGGCGAAGCAGTTGGCAATGTATGTGGGACTTACTTTGGGATTGACGAAGATCATTTGGTCCAATGTCTGCGATACGTGCATGAAAACTGGGAGCAGGAATACGAAAAAGTGAAAGCCGTTGGTGCCAAATTCCGAGAGCAGAACTCCTGGGACTCGGTAATGAAAGAGTTCGTTACGATTCTTGAAGATGTACTAAATGACAGGTTTATGCTTTGATTATTATAGGTTTTGTGTTGCAGGGGTTTTAAATTAGTTTGAACGAGTTGCTTGTTGTATCAAGCTGAAACCGAGCTTTAGAGTAGGTTGTTCCTTGTGAAGTGATCCAGTGCAAGTTGTAAGCAGTGGTATGAAGCTGTTCGGTTATATATTCGGGCAATCCATTTTCAAAAATAGCTGGATTTTGAATGTAGGCTCTGGCAGCAGGAAACATTTCAGAACTATACGAAAGCTCCAATGACATAGGTGTTTCGGGTATTATGTATTTATTGCTTTCGTGCCTCTTGGCATTATTTTTTCGAATCCGGTTTTCAATCCAGGACAAAATACCGATTTGTATTTTATTGAAGTGTTTATTTAAAAAGCGATTTTTGCTTTTAACATAAATGTCATTTGCATCCGGATTTTTTGATGTGCTTTGCGAATAGAGATGGATTGCTTTTGCTTGCGGAACATAGGCAGCCCTTAATCCTCTCTTTTTAACCCTCACCAACCAATCTGTCTCTTCGAAGTACAGAAAAAAACGATCGTCCCATAAACCAGCAAGTTCAAATGCTTGTCGGGTAAACCCAATTATTGCGCCACTCAACTCATAACCGACAAAAGCTGTTTTGCTATCCCAGTATTGTTCAGCATGTTTTCTCCAAGTCATATAAGAAAGCTGTTTGAAAAGTGGTCGTTTTTTACCAAGGCACGTAATCAGTAAGGCAAGAAAGCTATTGGATTCTATGGGAGGAAGTCGAAACATTAACTTCCGATCAAGGAACAAGTTAGGTGCTACGACATCATAATCGTCTAAAGCCTGTGATAATTGATCGATACATCCTTCCAGAGGGATGACGTCTGGATTCATGATGATATATTTATTTGCCAATATTGAGCGAACACCGAGATTGATAGCACCCGCGTATCCGAGGTTTTCTTTGGGCGTGATTATTTGAATATAATTGGAGTCGAATTGAGGCGAGAGCAGATCGCAGCTATTATCTATGATAAGCACTTTAATGCGATTCCTGCTTTTAGAATGATTTGCTAATAAGCTTGTTAGGCTTTCGTTTAATATCTTTGGAGTTTTAAAGTGAACATAAATAATACAAATGTCATTTTCTAATTCCATGCACGGATTTGATTAATTACGCTCAGAGTGTAGATTGGCATAATACGAAAGTCGTGTTAACAAATCGTTTATTTCGTCAACTCCCCACTGCTTCGAGCCGCGTTCATAGATGAGCCGCTTTATTTCTTCGTTGCCTTTAGCTATACCAAACGTTTGTCCATCGTGTATTCGATAGTTTGCTGTTATTTCTGGAATATGTATGAATTCAATGGTTTGAATCAAAAGCTTAATCCAGAAATCCCAGTCTTCAAATACGCTGAGACTTTCATCGAAATGACAACCACGATCAAAGATTTCTTTTGAGATCATGACGGCGTTTATTGGGATGTAATTCTCGTAATAAAATCGATTCCGATCAAAAGGGTGGTTTAGAATTCCAATTTCTTTATGGCGTTCCTGGTTGGTATCTATTAGCCTGACACCAGAATAACCGACTAAAGCATTTTTGGAATTAAGTGCCTTCATCAAGTTTTCAATATGGGTAACATCCCACCAATCATCGTCGTCAAGAAAAGTAATATATCCACCCTGAGCCTCTTCAATACCGATATTCAGTGCAGCGGAGCGACCTACGCTCTTTGTCAAATTAATTAACTTAAGAGAAAAGAAATTGACTTCACTTTCAGCTGTGATTCTTTCTATATCTTCGCCTCCATTATTGATCACAATCACTTCGATACTCGGAAAAGTTTGAATGGCGATTGATTGCAATGCACATCTTAGCAACTTTGGGCGATTGAAGGTTCGAACTATGACGGATACAACACTTTGATCTGCTATGGGTGTTTGTGTTTCATTATCATAAATCAGAGTAGTCATCTGTTCAATCGGGTTAATTGCTTGCCCGGGAAAAGCAGTTAGGAAATAAAAACCTTCTGCGGATATAACCGCATCAGGAAGTGTAAAAGTTCGTGCGAAGTCTAGACTGTTAACTAATTCTATATATTGTTTTTGAGATACTTGGCTATCGTACATAGCCATTAAGTCTTGCTTTCTATGCGCAACTGAGGAGATATCAATAAAATAGTTTACCGGCGACTGCACGCCAATATCGTAGGTAGCATATTGGGTTGAGTGGCGACACTGTGCAGATGCCTGGCATACAATTTCACAAGCGGCTCTATGATCGGGATGAAGCTCTGTTGGTGCAGGAATAAAAACCACGGCGGGTTTGTGTCGCTCAATCAAACGTTGTACCTTATTGTTTAAACTTGAGGTTACACAAAGATGACGGTCTTTTTCCCGCCAGAAAATAACGTGCTCTATTCCAATGTAATTACAGGCATTCCTGGCCTCTGTTTCTCTAATGTCTGCCAGATCATTGTTTTCTGTAGAGCTATTTTCCGGTGATTCAATCCATCCGCCACTCGTCATAAAAACTACTACAACCTCGATATTCTGCTCTGATGCGAGAATGAGTGTTCCACCCATACCAAAAGATTCATCGTCCGGATGGGGTGAAAATACCACCCAAGGTCCATCTGGGATCTTTGAGGTTTCAAATGGTATAAGGTCGCTTTCTTGTAACATTATCAGGTCGTCTATCGAAAGTCTGTGTCACCTGCCATTAGCCACCATTTATCTTTCAACGATGAAGGGGAAGGCCCCGGTGTGCAAATACTAGTTGGAATACGCACCCCTGGATTATTAATTTGTATATGCTTATTGCCTAGCATACCAATATGAGGGCGGGTTATCCACGCGGTCATGGTTGATAGACCCTGCTCCAGGCATGTACTTCTTGCACAGTCTACAATATAGGGGAACATTGACGGGGCTCCTATAACATCCAGCAGCAACATACTGGTGCCTTCGTTTCGTAATACATATGCACCCATCGGGCGGTCGGCTTTCGGATCAAGAACAATCTTAAAGATATATTTAAAGGTAGGGTGGCTTACATAACGGTGGATAAGGGTGTTGGCATCGCGAACACATAGAGCCAAACCCTGAAACTTATTCCACATATCAGTCCATAATAATTCAAGGTGACTTTTGAATAGTAGCGATTCAATATTGATTTCAACGTAGCTATCTGATAAGTCTTTTGTCGTCCAGATGAGTTCCCGTATTTCTCCTACATCTGCCTGAACCTCCAACCGCTCACCTAAACGCATTACCCGAGAATTGGGGAATCCAAAGCCGAATAGATATGGCCGGTTTTCTCCGACATACTGATCGAGAAAGCCGAGAGCAACCTGATAATAAGGCCCCAACCGAGCCAATGTGTTTCTGCCTGAGGCGGCGACCATGGTATCTACGCATTGAATTGATGGAATGACCTTACCCTGCCAAACAATATGGCGTTTTATACCGCCATAGTGAGCAACAATTACATCTTCTTTTTTTGCGATAACATTGTGTCCACGATTCGAACCGTATTTCCATTGCCACACAGCTGGGCTCATTGTTTCCGAAAACGCAGATTCAAACAGGTTTAATATTTCCTCAACATCCCCTTCACAAGCATTTTCTATGATTAGAAAATCATTTTTAGTTGAGAGCTTTGAGGTCATTATTTACCTGTCTCTTCGACAGGTGAAGGGGTTGCCAGAAATTCAATTGAATTCATTTGAAGGAGGCAGGTTCCGTGCCAAAATACTCGGAACTCTAAAGTTTGTGCTGGCTCTGCGTTAAACGCTAGTGTTGCATTATCTGATAATTCGTGAAGATTAAATTGGGTGATGATTTTATGCCTAATTAGAGTGTCTCCAGCGCTGTCGTAAACGTCGATAGAAACTAGATTCTCTGCGTCAGGCTCAATATTGTTGATGGTAAAATCAAATTTTACTTGGGCCTTGAATTTTGATTTAACTTTAACATTAGGCCCGTACAAACAGTGCCCATTCCCATGTTGCCCTGGGATACAGATAATGTGGTTGTCTCGAATAAGACCCACCTGCTTTTGCATTAGGGAATGCGTAACGGTAAAGGTAATGGGGAGTATCTCT
This sequence comes from Phascolosoma agassizii, assembly GCA_035593235.1. NCBI lineage: Eukaryota > Metazoa > Annelida > Sipuncula > Phascolosomatiformes > Phascolosomatidae > Phascolosoma > Phascolosoma agassizii. The sequence continues at coordinate 3,297 of JAVJHY011569924.1, read as the reverse complement.
TTTCCAAGTGGAGGATTTAGTTTATTCAATGCCATCATTCGTGACATCCATCGATGACTAAACAAATGTTGGTTCTCTTTTTCCTGTTGTTGATCTAGTCGCCCTTCAGTTATAGATTCATAGTGGTATACCACGCTGTTGTGGCAATAAATAATCTTGAAACCACTTTCACTGACTTTGAAACAGTAGTCAACATCCTCAAAACCGTTTATATAGGATTCGTCAAACCCGGCCAGTGGCAAATAAATTGACTTTGGTGTTAACAAACAGGCGCCGGTTACGGCATCTACAGTTCTTGATTGATTGGCTTGGGAATCCCATGACAATCGATTTCGATATAAGTGAGTGGGTAAGAAGTTCTTATCTATTGTGATTCCAGCGTGTTGAATCCTATTTGATTTTGGGTATAACAACTTGCTTCCAATAACACCAGCTTCGGGTACGCTTTTTATGGTGCCTAGCATGCTTTCCATCCATCCTGGTTGAACAATGGTGTCATTGTTTAAAAAAAGCAGGTAGGGGGCTTTTGATTTCTGCACCCCGTAGTTACAAGCACCAGAAAAACCGATGTTCTTCTTAAGTTTGAAATAGCTCAGATTTTCAATTTTTGATAATATTTCTTTGGTTTGGTCAGTTGAAGCATTATCTACCAATATGACCTCGTAAGCTCCGAAAGTAAATTCGAGAATTGAATTTAGGCAGTCCCATGTATATTCAAATTTATTGTAAACAGGAATGATTATGGAAACTTCTGGAGATTCGCTTGGGTTAAACCGCAGGGTCTTAACCAGTGAAGCTGCTAGGGCTGGGATTAAATTAGTATGTATTTTATCTGCGGCTACCTTTGTTGCGTTTGATGAAAGATTAACAGTTTTAATATTTTTGGGCCGCTGATCTTGGAAAGTTATGTTGACAACTTCAAATGAATCGATGGTGTCATCAATAACTGTTAGACGAAGGTCGGATTTATTTAACTGGTTGATCCAACAACCATCACTAACGTCAATGGCTGTGGTTTTTATTTTGTTAGATCCTGTTAATTGAATTGTCTTCGACTTTGTTAGATGAAGTTGCTCGTGGTGATCAAATTGGGCGGAAAAATACTCGAGAAACCAACTTCCCGTTCCTTGATCTAAATAATCAATGATCAAGTAAGCCGTATTTTTTGTGAAAACAGATTTAGGATTAAAACTAAAATAGGCGAGTAGTCTGGCGTTACTGCTACGTCGAATTTGAATTTTTCCGCTCATTATTTCTGGGAATTCAACGTTACTATCCTGTGTTTTTACACAGTTTAGTCTAGCTTCAAGGTTGATATTGACCTCAGCTTGTTTTTCATTCCCCATCAAAAAGTTCGCTCATTATGGTGCAAATCTAAAGTAATGCTATTTACTATAAAGTCAATTGACCCGTGCCAAAATACGCGTAATTCCAATATTTGTTCCGCTTTCCCTTCGAAACTCAAATCCACAGTTTTATTCGATTGGTTTTGGAAGATGGTTTCTTGGCAAAGTACCTGGTCACTTTTGCTATCGTATACATCGACATTCGCTAATAAATTATCCTGACTAGTTTCAACCCACTCAAAATCGTAAGTGACTTTTAATGATGTCTGTGTATCGATTGCATAATAAGGCCCAAAAATACAATGCCCTTTCGAGTGCATCTTAGGATGACAAACCCATGTGCTTTTTTCTGACAGACCGGTTTGATGTTGTAGTAATGGTGAGTTTCCTACCATGATCATAGGTAGTAAGGCGATCTTTGAATTTAAATACTGCTTGGGCGCATCTTGATCCAATAATGCTGTCTTTAATCCATCAACATAGTGATCTCTGAGAATTAAATTCCATGTCCCTGGGATATTTATTGGCAGTCGATCAAGGAGTCGAGCAAAAGATAGACGTGCAAATTTTACGATGTCGGTGCTGGCTTCATTTAGTGAAGTGCTATCTGGCCAGATTAAATACTCCAACTCCGGATGTAAGCGATAAAAATTCACTGCGGAGTAACCCGCCTTCCAATGTCGCTGACTAAATCGTTTTACTGTGGTTTGATGTAGGTGGTGAACTCTAGCGGCGGGTTCATAAACTATACGGACACCTTCCTGACAAAGTCGATAACCAAGTTCAATATCTTCCCAGGCTGGATACAGAAAGCTAGGATCAAATGTATGGGTCTTTAGCCAGTTAGCAGGAATGGAAAGGTTCGAACCGTAGAAAAAGTTGAATGGAACGTTTTCCGGATCGTCTATCCGATCAAATGCAAATTGCCATCCTGAGTCATCGATAAAATCAAGGAATCGGGTGCGTATCATCTTTCGATGCCAATCTGTATGGCCGATTACCGCAATATTTTCTGCAAACGCTTGCTGTCTGTGGGCGTTGAAATGTTGGTATAACCAAAATGGTTCAGGCACCATATCGTCACCCATGAGTACGACATAATCACCACTGACATGGGCGAGTGCCTCGGCTCGTGCTTTAGCTGGGCCCTGATTAGGTCGCTCTAATATTGTAACGCTGGCTGTAAACTCTCTGTTTGCTAACCATTCTGATGTGCCATCCGATGAGCCGTCATTCATAATAATGATTTCAAACGCGGGAGCTTTTTTTTGATTTTCAATTGAATCAATTACATCTGACAATACATCCATGCGATTGAATGTGGGTATAACGATGGAGAATAAGGTTGTTTCTTTTTTGTTGTTAGTTTCCGTATATGAAGTAACTTCGGTTTTGATGTGAGTTTGATATCTAAAAGGCGATTGGCAGAATTCAATAAGAGGGTGTAGAGTATTATTCCATGAGAATTTATGTTGAATTATCTGAGAGATATTAAATTTTTCTGGGTTCTGAATCAGGTTCGATTTGATCTTAGCAATGTTGTCCTTTAATGCGCTAACATCGTTGACCGGTGTTACTATTCCACCACCAAACTCACTGATAAATTCAGCAATGTCTCCACCACTGGAAGAAATGACTGGACAACCAATGAACATGGCTTCGAGAAAACGTGTTCGAAGCGAGAGCTGAGTTTCGATGCTGTTTGTATGGGGTGCAACTAACATATCAACATCTCGTAGTAGGTCAAACCTACGATCGTAGTCAACCCATTCCATAAATAGAACTTGCTCAGAAGTTAAGTCGTTTTCTTTGCAGTAGGTTCGAAGTTTTGTAAACAACGTTTGTGGTGTTGTTTCGGGATTAGGCGAAGTGACGAAGATAACCTGAGTTTTTTTATCTCCCTTAATTGCGTCTAGCAATGTCCAGGGATCATACCAATCATACAGCCCAC
>JAVJHY011569813.1:0-11049 GCA_035593235.1 Phascolosoma agassizii | reverse complement strand
TGATCGAATGCCAGGCGCTCATTGAGTCGGCGATTTACTTCTCCGATGAAAGCGATGTTAGCGACAGCGCTGCTCATACAGCTGTCGAACTTGCACAACCCCTTCTCGCCGAAATCAAATCGCATCTGGCTGGCGCCCATCGCGGCGAAATCATCCGTGATGGCTTCCGCGTTGTCATCGCCGGCCCACCCAACGCCGGTAAATCGACCTTGCTCAATGCACTTGCCCGCCGCGATGCCGCTATTGTTTCCGAGGAGGCCGGCACCACCCGGGACACGATCGAGGTTCATCTCGATCTGGCTGGTCTGGCGGTTATCGTCACCGACACAGCCGGTGTCCGCGATTCCAGCGGTCAGATCGAGGCTGAAGGCATCCGCCGCACCTTTGACCGCGCCAGATCAGCGGATCTGATAATCTGGCTGACCGACATCAGTGAACCTGCTCCAGTCCCTGAAGATCTGGCTCCTCAGGGCGCCTCGCTGCTCACAATAGCCAACAAAGCCGATCTGCACCCGGATCTCGATCACGCTTCATCGCGAGTTGATCAAACAATCTCGGCTGAAACAGGTGCAGGCGTGGACTCCGTTGCTCAAAAGATCATCACCTTTGCCAAGGGCCGCATCGGTGAAAGTCAAGACCTCGTTCCAACGTCTGTCCGCCAGTCGTTCCATTTGACTGAGGCCGCCCGACATCTTGAAAACTACTTGGCAAGTGCGAACCAAAACATAGAGCTTCGCGCAGAAGACCTCCGTCTGGCTGCCAATTCATTAGGGCGACTGACTGGCCGTGTTGATGCTGAAGATGTTCTTGACCAGATCTTTTCTCGATTCTGTATTGGGAAATAGAGTCAAACCAAATGTTTCACGTGAAACAATAGAGTCAAACGGTTCGGTTTTGCTTCGAAGTGCGGATTCTACACTTCAAGTTTTTCTCTCTAATCTATCAAAGGGAGTTGAAATGCGATCTCCCTTTGTCGAGCCGGACTGTTTTGACCCGGTCAGTGCTAACCTATAATTACTTGCACAAACTCCGCTAACGACTTTGTCGAAATTCCGGTACACAACCAGCACTGTCAGTATGGTCCCAACGATCGCCTTCGCTCCATTTCTGGAACCCAACCGTGTCCGACAACACGCAATCATATGACGTTATCGTAGTAGGTGGCGGCCATGCCGGTAGCGAGGCGGCTGCTGCTGCGGCGCGGATGGGTGCAAGGACTGCTCTCGTTACGCATAAGTTTGCGACCATCGGTGAAATGTCATGCAATCCGGCCATAGGCGGTCTCGGTAAAGGCCATCTGGTGCGCGAAATCGATGCGCTTGACGGCCTCATGGCGCGAGTTGCCGACCAGGCTGGGATCCAGTTCCGTTTGCTCAATCGCTCGAAAGGCCCTGCAGTCCAAGGCCCCCGTGCCCAGGCTGATCGAAAGCTATATCGAGCCGCAATGCAGGCCGAAATCAAAACCCAGACTAATCTCGTTATCATTGAAGGCGGCGTCGAAGATCTTATCGTTGAAGCAGGTCGCGTCACCGGCGTCGTGACTGCGCAAGGTGATGCAATCCGGGCCGGTGCCGTCGTGCTCACCACTGGCACGTTCCTGCGTGGTGTCATCCATATGGGCGATGAGCAAATTCCTGCTGGCCGAGCTGGAGAAGCGCCAGCCCTCAAGCTTTCGGACCGACTTTACGCATTGAACCTCAAGCTTGGCCGGCTCAAAACAGGTACGCCGGCCCGGTTGCGCGCTAGTTCAATCAATTGGGATGCTCTCGATATCCAGCCCGGTGACGACCTGCCGACGCCGTTCTCATTTCTGACGAACAGCATAACAACGCCTCAGATTCCCTGTCATATCACCTTCACCAACTCGGCAACCCACAAGGTCATTCAGGAAAACCTCAAGAAATCGGCAATGTATTCGGGTCGTATCGAAGGTGTCGGACCAAGGTATTGCCCAAGCATTGAAGACAAAGTCGTTCGCTTTGCAGACCGAAATTCTCATCAGGTCTTCCTCGAACCGGAAGGTCTTGACGATGACACGATCTATCCAAACGGCGTCTCAACATCGCTGCCACGCGATGTTCAGGACCAGTTTCTGCGCACGATCCCAGGCCTCGAAAACGTGGAGATCAAGCAACCGGGCTACGCCATTGAATACGATTATGTTGATCCTCGCGAACTGAACCCTAATCTTGAAGTCGCCCGTCTGCCCGGCCTCTATCTGGCCGGCCAGATCAACGGAACAACTGGCTACGAAGAAGCTGGTGCGCAGGGCCTGATCGCTGGACTAAATGCAGCGTTGGCGGCATCAGGCGGCAGCCGTTCGGTAATTCTTTCTCGCTCCAACAGTTACACGGGCGTGATGATTGATGATCTCGTGACACGAGGCGTGTCGGAGCCGTACCGGATGTTCACGTCACGTGCCGAATACCGCTTAAAACTGCGTGCCGACAACGCAGACCAGCGTCTGACCCCGATGGGTCTTGACCTTGGTTGTGTTGGATCGAAGCGCGCTGAAGTTTTTAAGAATAAATCAGCCGCGCTTGAGGCTGCCCGCGGCATTCTCGAATCGCTCAATCTCACCCCGAACGAAGCCGAAAGTCATGGCCTTTCGCTCAACAAAGACGGCCGCCGCCGCACCGGATTCGATTTACTCGCATATCCCGAAATCACAATCGACCGATTGCGTGCTATCTGGCCGGAACTTGGCAATATCGTACCAGCGATCGCCAACCAGGTGTCTGTCGACGCCCGTTACGCCTCTTACGTTGAGCGTCAGGAAGCCGATGTCGAAGCACTGCGCCGCGACGAGGCGACACCGATTCCGGCTGATCTCGACTTTGCGGCGATCTCCGGCCTATCCAACGAGATCCGCCAGAAACTTCAAGCCAACCAACCCGCAACCTTGTCTCAGGCAGCCCGTATCGATGGTATGACGCCGGCGGCTCTGCTGCTTCTTCGCGCTGTTCTAAAGAAGGCCCGTCTCGCCAAATCCGCATGACTGAGTCGGTTGAAATCAAGGGTCCTGATGACCTCATCCGTGTCTTTTCGGTTTCACGTGAAACAGTTGACAGGCTCAAAATCTATGAGTCGGCTCTGCGCAAATGGCAACGCGCCGTTAACCTGGTGGCGCCGACCACACTTTCCAGTGCCTGGACGAGACACTTCGCCGACAGTTTGCGCGATCACGGCATAGCGCTCGACCCGGGTGGCTTCAATGCCTTGATCCGTGACTTGGCGCGTAAGCTCTGGCTGATCAGGATATTGCCGAATACCGTCTGCTTGCCCGAGCACGAGTTCTGGTAGCTGCGTCTCTTGTAAACCCTGCCCAACGATACTGAGAACCCGTGTTCGCGGGACGCCAAGCGAAAATGCATCGGCCTGATCGGCCCAACGTTCGTTGAGTTTGAGCTCAGTCGCTGGTAACCACACCGCATTTGGATGGGATGCGGGAGGTGCGACCGCAGCTTTGACCTCAAGGCTGATCGAATCTGAACGCAATCGCTGTACGCGCGAAAACCCGCGATTCGGTATAACCATCGCCTCAAAGGTAGAGGGTCCAATCGTCAGGATGCCGGTTTCTTGAGGAAATATCGCGTAGCGGCGCTCCCGAACAATGAAGTCTCTATCGCCGCGCGGCGTCTGAAACTGACGATCCTCGCCAAGCCTTTCGACAATCGCTTCGCCCCCGCTGATCACTGGCGCCGAAAGCGTCGCGCGCCCGGTCCCTACGCCAACAAACAGACGCAAGGTATAGATCGCCTGAGCTTGGACATAGACCGAGGGGCGGTCGAGCTCTATCTCCATAAATATGTCAGCCGGTGCATCAGCAGTAACTAAAGCTGGCAAGACTTCTAACTCGATGGCATTCGATAGCAGGTCGCCCACCTGAATCGCCGGCAAAACAAAATTTCCCGGCGCGGTCGGCATCAGCTGGTAGGTCCACTCGGTGACCTGGGCCGTCTGGCCATTAATGGTTTGGATGCGGGTGCTCGTCGAACGATTGACGATGTCAAAGTCACCTTCCAAAGTACTGACATCGGGCTGCCCAGCGACGCGCCCCTCCGCCCTTAACACATAAGTAAACGACTCGTTTTCTCGCACCGGCGCGCGATCAACTCGGGCTGTGACTTCACCATCTTGTGCCCAGGTTAAGGGTAGACCAACGCACCATACGAGTACGCCAATCGCGAGCGCGCGCGAAAATCGCGTCACCATGGCTCAGACTCGTCACCAGGCCAAACGTAGTTGCCATCTTGATCCACACCAAGGCGTTGGTACTGATACAAGAACTTACGCCGCAGCAAGCCGCCAGGGTCTTGCGCCACGCGTCGTAACCACTGATCGGCCGCCTGCTCTGAAGCCCATTCTTCAATATCTTCTGGGGCCGCTGATGCTTGTAGTTCTTGCTCTTGTGATTCGCCCTCGGCGGGCTCTTCGTCCGCGTCAGCTTGCTCAGATTCTTTGTCCTGACTACCGTCACCCTCAACGTCAGATGCATCGGCCTGGCGCTGATCTTGTGCGTCTGATGATGAATCCTGTTCTGACTGGTCGCCCTGCTCGGTTTCATCGGATTCTTGCGATTGCTCGCCGGCTTGTGACTGCTCACCTTGCTGCGACTGATCCGTATCGTCTTCAGATTGCTCTTGCTGCTGTTCCTGTTGCTGTTGCTCAAGCAACTCGTTGACCAAATCGCGGTTGTAGATTGCATCCGGATGCGCGGGCTCAAGCTCAAGCGCGCGATCGTAGCTGGCAATAGCTTGCTCAAGCTGACCGGACTTTGCGAGGGCATTGCCGCGGTTATAGTGGGCCGTGACGCCGTCAACGCCGTTTAGCGCCGACGCACTGGTCGCAAAATCGCCAGCCCGATAGCGCGCTGCGGCACGCCACTCGGGATCGACGAAAAGTTCTGCAGCAACTTCAGGTCGATCCGCCTGCATCGCTTCGATCCCCTGCTGATCGGGCCTCAGCCATAGATCGCGCCATGTAAATGCATCGGCCCGCGGCGCAGGCAACAATAAGATAGGCATCAATAGATAAACCCATCCGCGCCGAAAACTGAAGGCAATGACGGGTAGCAACGCGAGGGTCAGCCAAATTCCTTGATCGCGCCAAATATCCGCCTCGTATTCCTCCTCAACACCGCCCGCGGAGATTTCGCCTACCGACTCGCGCGGAAAGAGTGCTTCAAGATCACGATCGTTGGCCGTGATTTGAGCAAACCGTCCGCCGCCCGCGTTCGCTAGTCGCTGCAGTCCGTTTGCATTTAATCGAGGCACGACGACTTGGCCAGATACGTCAGTCAAAAAACCGCCGTCGCGTTGGGGAATCGGCGCTCCATCCGCCGTGCCAACAGCGAGCACGTGAACCAAGTACCCCCCACGACGTACCTCACGCGCAATGTCTAGGCTCTCGGGAGAAACATCAGCGTCTGTGATCAGCAGTATTTCGCCCGCGGTCATGCCCGTTTGTCGCAACAAATCCGTCGCCTTATCGAGCCCCGCTTCGATATAGCTACCTCGGCTTGGCATGATGTCGGTTGTAACAGAGCTTACGAGCGCAGAGATGGTCTTGGTGTCATTGGTTAACGGCGTCACTGTGAACGCATGCGCAGAGAAAACCACGAGTGCCGTCTGCCCGCTCGTACGCCGCTCGAGTAAGGACAGAAGCTTGATGCGCGCGCGCGCGAGCCGCGTGGGTTCCAGATCGCCAGCGTCCATCGAGCGCGACAAGTCGAGCGCAATGACCAGCGCCTCGTCCGACCGATACGCGGGAACCGGCAATCGATCCCAAGTGGGGCCGGAGAGCGCCAAAATGCCCAGCACGGTCGCGAGTAAAGCGGCCAGCAACGGCCAACCACGCTCGCGCAACACCTCTGGCCCGGCCAGCACATATGGCTGCAAGCGCGGATCGATGACTTGCTGCCATCCGCTGCGGCCACCCTTGCCGCTGCAAAGTCGCCATGCAATCCAAAACATGATCGGCAGCAGCAACAACCAGGCAGGCCTAAGGAAGTGGAAATCATCAGGCATGCCGAGTCACCCAATTAAGCGTCGGCAGCGCGCCCGCCACGCCAGCCAGCAAGACCAGCAAGCAAGCGAGCCCAAGCGGCCAATAAAATAGTTCCGTGACCGGCCTGTAGCCCGCCTCTTCCGATTCAGCCGGTTCAAGTTCATCAAGCACTGCATAAATTTCTGCGAGCTCGGCTGTATCCCGCGCGCGAAAATAGCGCCCGCCGGTTAACTCGGCGATCTGGCTCAGCGTCTCCTCGTCCAAATCGGCCGACGGATTAATTTGGCGTAACCCGAACAAAGACCGCACCGTTAGTGCGTCGGCACCGATACCAATGGTGTAAATGATCATTGAGCGCTGCGCGGCGAGTTCCGCAGCCTTCAGTGGATCGACCTCGCCCGCCGTGTTGGCACCATCGGTCAATAGAACCAAGACACGGCGGCCCTCTTCCACCCCCGCATCTTCGAGGGTGCGGATGGCAAGACCAATCGAATCACCAATCGCGGTCTCCTTGCCAGCCAAACCAATGGCTGACTCATCCAGCAGTGTCAGTATCGTTTCGCGATCGAAGGTTAGTGGCGTTTGTAAGTACGCTTCACGACCAAACAGAATGAGCCCGAGCCGGTCACCAACCCGATTCGCGATAAAGTCTGCGGCGACTGCCTTGGTTACCGTTAGCCGATCGACAAAGCGGCCTTCCAGCACAAAATCTTGCTCTTCCATGCTGCCGGATAGATCGACAGCCATTAGAAGATCGCGACCACTCACGGGTAAGGCAACGGCATCGCCGACGAATTCGGGTCGGGCTGCGGCTAACACGGTCAGTCCCCAAACACACCACAGCGCCAACGCACGCCAGCGCAATGGGGAACGACCCGTGCTTTGCGTTGCAAGCTCGGCGAACGGGCTCGACGTCGGCACCTTCAATGCCCGGCTGGTTTCGATTGGCTTTGCAGCCAGGAAGCGGCGCGCGAGCCAAGGCACCGGCAATAAAATCAGCATCCACCACCAGGCGAGTGTCCACACGGCTAGTTCTCCGCCCGCTGGGCTTTTACCCAGTCGATGCAAAGGCCGTTGAGCTCGGTCACATCCTCTGCGGCCACCCGGCCTCTCGGCGCATAGGGTCCGTAGATCAAAATGCGGCCCACACCTTCCGAAAAATCAGCTCGTTCCCATCGACCGTCGAGAAATCGGAGCCAGGATTCGCCTGTCAGCCCGGCGACCGGCGCGGCGTCCGCAATCGACATAGCAAACCGACGAACGATGAGCGAAATTTTCTGCGCGCAATCGAGCGGAGACCCACCGGCTTCGAGCGTTTTCAAATTATGCTTGAGCGCATTGAGTGCAGCGCGTTCACGATAATGTTTTCGATAGCGCAACCAAAGAACGATGGCCACTACGAGAGCAGCCCCTATAAGGATCCACCAACCCGGTGCTAGCGGCCACCAACCGACCATCCCCGGCAGATGAATGTCGCGTAAAGGTAAGTCGGTCGGGTTCATGTGCTTGCGAAAAACTTAATGAGTACGGCGTGGGGATCCTCGTTGGTGGCGCAGCGAATTAAAGTGACGCCGGGCAGCCGCGCGAGTGTTTTTAGGTGCTCCAACCGCTCAGCGAATTCGTCTCGATACCGCTCCCGCATCGATTCATCGCCGGTCTCGATCATAAACGATCGGCGACCGAGCTCGACGCGATAACGTCCGGGCGGAGGAAGCTCCACTTCAATAGGGTCGTAAACCTGGAGTAACAATACGTGGTTGTGCATTGAGAGCTGGCGGATATGGCGCTCAGAGTCCGCACCCAAATTGCGAAAATCGCTTAACAAAAACAACATGCTGCCGGGTCGCGCTACGCGCGTTAAGCGCAGTAATGAACGTTCTAGCGCTTCCGTTTCTGTCTGCACGACTTGCGTGGTTTCATGATCGGTCAGCCAAGCTGAGTCGCCAGCGATTAGTTCGAACAAACGTAACGCTGCGCGGCGGCCGAGCTTTGGTCTGAGCTCCTCATGGGAAAACTCCGAAAACACGAGTCCGCCGATCTGATCCCCGTGGCCGATCGCGCTCCAACCAATTAGCGCAGCGGCATCCGCCGCAACAACGGCTTTGTACGCACCCTGAGTGCCGAACATCATCGAACTACCAAGATCCAAGCAAACCATCACCGGGCGATTGCGTTCCTCGCGAAAGACTTTGGTATAAGGTGATCCAGTTCGCGCGGTGACTCGCCAATCGATCGTGCGCAAATCATCGCCAGGTTGATAAGGCCGTGACTCATCGAACTCGACACCACGACCCTTGAAATGCGACATATGGCCACCGGCCGCATGCGCACGAACGCGCGGCGTTGATAGCCTGATGGATTCGCCCCCAGCCTTGCGGCGAATCAAATCCGCTATCTCGGCTTTTACCGGAGACCGGTTGAGCGCAGCGCGTTCTGCAGCAAGCTTCGCAGCCTGCGCTGCGGATGTTCCAACACCTTGTGGGGCCGTAGCCAAAGCTAGGGCACTCCAACGCGTTCAAGGATGGCGTCTATCAGCTCGTCGGGTGTGCGTCCGTTGGCCTCCGCCTCAAAACTGAGCAAGACCCGATGACGCAAGACATCATGCGAGACCGCTTGAATGTCCTCAGGCGTGACGTAGTCGCGACCGGCAAGCCACGCATGGGCACGAGAACATCGATCAATCGCGATCGAAGCTCTTGGGCTTGCGCCGTACTGCAATGTGCCCGCAAGATCCTCGCCGTAGCGATCGGGTGCGCGCGTTGCAAGTACGACTTGGACGATGTATTCCTCGAGTGGGTCCGCCAGGTGCGTATTTAGCACTTCAAACCGAGCAGCCATTACCTCTTTTTGAGTCAGCGGCTCGGGCGCGCGCAACAGCTCTTTATCGCTTACCAAACGTTTTGGTTCGGCACGGTTGAGGTGCAATATCGCAAGCTCGCCAGCCGCATCCGGGTAGTCGACGAGGACGTGCAACAAAAAGCGATCTAACTGCGCCTCGGGCAAAGGATAAGTACCCTCTTGTTCAATCGGGTTTTGGGTGGCCATGACCAAAAACAGTTGCGGCAACTGGTATGTCACAGAACCGACGGTGATTTGCCTTTCGCCCATTGCCTCGAGCAACGCAGACTGCACCTTCGCCGGCGCCCGATTGACCTCATCGGCTAAGACTAAATTATGGAAAAGTGGGCCCTGACGAAACACGAACGTGCCGTCTTCGGGGCGGTATATCTCTGTACCCGTTAAGTCGGCCGGCAGCAGATCTGGCGTAAATTGCAGACGATGGAAATCGCCTTCGACGCTATGGCTAAGCACTTTGATCGCTCGCGTTTTCGCAAGACCGGGCGCACCTTCAACCAATAAATGCCCATCACACAGCAAGGCAATGAGCATGCGATTGAGCAGGTGCTCTTGACCGACGACGAGTTGTTTTAGATGCCCGTCGAGTCGCAGAAATTTGTCTTGTAGAGGCATGGGCTTCCGCATGACTGAAACTTATTATTCTATCGAGCCACGTTTTGTTACGCCAAGCCCGTACTGGGCCGAGGTGCTACGGACGCCCCCTACCAAATCGCCCCGTCCCAGTGATACCGATCGGTCCCCGAGGCAGGTAGAGCTGAATTTGCTGGCCATCGCGCAAAACATCAACAACAACCGATTCGCCAGGCTGGCCCTCAAAGGTCAACTGGGTGAGTTCATTCAGATCGAACACGCGCTGGCCAGCATACGTCAGCAGTTGATCGCCCGCCTGAATTCCCGCCCGCTCAGCGGGTGAGCTGGCCAAGACACTACCGATGCCGACCTGCGTTGGCCGCCCCATGGCCTCAAGATACTGCTCGTAAACCGGGTCGCCGAGTTCGGCGCGTAAGGTCTGGCTGGTATCAGTGCCGCTACGCCCACCGCCTGGCACCCCGTCGCGGATTGCGGCATAGCGCGCCTCTAGCGCTTCCATCCGGAGCTCGGAAGTACGCTGAACGATCCACTGAGCTCGCTCAGGTGGAATTCCCGCCGCGATGAAACGCTCTATTTGGACTTCGTCACTGCCGCCACGGACGCCAGCGCCCGCTTGACCTTGTGCTGCCGAGCGCCGCGACTCGGGAGAACGTTCGGTCCGCTCCGGTTGATCCGGTTCCCCGTACTCAGGCGCTTGGGCGATCAATTCTTCAACGACCGCCTCGACCTCGGTCAATTGTTGCTCAAGTCTCAGTCGGTCGCGCCGCTCGTCACTGAGCATGGCCTCCACCGATGCAAGACGCCTTTCGAGGGTCGAATCCGCGGCCTGAGACTCAGGCGCGCTCGGCGCTGGTCGTTTAATCGATGCCAGGCCAAAACCAATAGCTAGACCGACGACTAAGTATGCCGCGATTTTTAACATCGACGCCTCCAGGCACTCCCATTAGTCCTGTTTACCATAGCTCGACGACAGTCTGAGTCGACCTTAACAAAACTTAACCCGCATAATGCCTTGGACATGCTGCATCGCCTCAAAGTTCTTGGTCTAGCCGTCAGTTCGTTGCTCGGGCTCATTGCGCTGGTCGCCGCCTTGATCGCTTACCTGCTCCTTAGCACATCGTTGCCGCGGCGGGACGGAACGCTAGCTATTGAGGGGCTCGTGAGCCAGGTGCAAATCGAGCTCGATGAGCACGCGATTCCACGTATCCGCGGGGATCATCTTATCGATGTTTTTAGGGCGCAGGGCTTCATGCACGCGCAAGAACGTTTTTTCCAAATGGACCTCACGCGCCGGCAAGCCGCCGGCGAACTGTCTGCGCTCTTCGGCCAGCGTGCCGAGCAAGTCGATCAGGAGCAACGCGCCTTCGAGTTTCGCCGGCGCGCACGCGCGCTGCTCGCCCGCCTGCCAGCATTGCATCGATCTTGGTTAGAGGCCTATACAGCGGGCGTTAACCTAGGCCTAAACGATCTTGGGGCACGGCCGCCAGAGTACTGGCCATTGCGAACGCGGCCTATGGCTTGGAGCGCCGAAGATAGCCTCTTGGTAGTATTTGCCATCTATACGATGCTATCGAATAACGACAGCTACGA
>JAVJHY011569376.1:0-11065 GCA_035593235.1 Phascolosoma agassizii | reverse complement strand
CGGCTTGTACCCAGGCCAAATAGATATTGGTTTTCGGTTCGTACAAATACTAGAGAGATTAGGATTGGCTTGGGATATCCAAACACCAGAGAATTTACCGCCACGATCAGGCATTACGCCAGTCAGCACACAAGCGCGTGAAACCTCCCAATTTCAAGAAGCACTCGTGAAAGCAAATGGCTAACATCGCCGTCATTGGAGCTGGTCCCGCCGGGCTTGCGTTTGCCAGCGCGATGGCCAGTTGTGAACACGAAATAGTTCTGTTCGAGCGAGCCGCCCAAACAAGGGCGATCGGTTCGGGATTTATATTGCAGCCAACCGGTTTGGCGATCGCGACCATGCTCGGGATCCGAAACCGTGTCGAGCAACTCGGTCACCGCATCGATCGTGTTACGGGACTCACCGCGTCGACTGGTCGCGTTGTAATCGACGTTGACTATGCGCTACTCGCTAATACTCCCTATGCGCTGGGCTTACACCGTGCCAGTTTATTCACCGCTCTACTAGACCTAGTCGTGAACAGTCATTGTTCGATAATCACAGGCTGTGACATCAGGGAATACAGGACGTTAGCGAGCGGCAAGGTAGAACTCATAAATTCTACCGGCGATCTTATCGGACCGTTCGACCTCGTCGTGGATGCTGGTGGAGTGAGTTCCGCCCTCCGCGGCCAAGCGTTCGGCAATCACACCAGCACGAAACTTCGATACGGTTCGCTCTGGGCAAAACTCGATGCCCCTGAAGGTTTATTCGAAGACCATGTCCTGCATCAACGTTTCGCATCGAGCGATGCTTCCATTGGCATAATGCCAATTGGCTGTGAAACGATCGATGATCCGCAACAGCTGGCAATGTTTTGGAATATCGACGCTAAGAGTTACAAGGCAGTAAAGGCTAGCGGGCTCGATTGTTGGAAACAAAAAGTCATTGAAGTGTGGCCGAAATGCGCAGTTCTACTTGATCAGATCGAATCGTTTGACCAGCTAAATCTTGCAATCTACCGACATCATACGAGCGCTCCTTCGTCGAAGCCGGGGATCGTATTTATCGGAGACGCGGCTCATTCGACAAACCCGCTCTTGGGCCAGGGTGTCAACATGGCGCTAGTTGATGCGGTTACTTTAGCGCACGCGCTCCGAAGCGCGGAATGCCTAACGAGCGGATGTGCGCTGTATGCGCAACGAAGACGATTGCACATCCGTGTGATTCAGATCCTCGCGCGTTCACTTATCCCATTTTACAAATCGGATTACGACACGCTAGCAACGCTACGAAATTTCCTTTTCCATCCACTATCGAAATTACCAGCCATGGATAAATTCATCGCATTAATGGTGTCTGGGTTGATAACTAATCCGCTTGAGCATTTTCGGCATGACGCTTCGGATTTTGATTTGAAAATTCCACGTAGAGAGGCGACGGCACCCGGATTTTCCGCGGAACACTCACGGATCACTGCCCAGTTTTACCCCCCTGCGCCAAACTAGCCTAAGCTACTGAATCAACATCATTTTCCCTAACTGTACCGCAGATCCCCTGATCTAGAATAATCAGTAAGTTATTGATTTTTAAGGCTCTCATAATCCCTTGGTCGTAGGTTCGAGTCCTACCGGGCCCACCATTCTTTTCAATGACTTAGAGTTCGTGTAGAACTTGCGACGTTCCCCCCGATATTAAGTGGCACGACAATCTAGAGTTCAATAACCTTATCGAGGGAGACTGGATAGGAAAAAGCGCTGCGGCGATGAGCAAATAGTAGGTTTTTTGCGCGAATCGGAATCAGGTGTCTCGCTGAACGAAGTCTGGTCGTTGGATTTCGTCTTCGATCGCGTCTCCGATGGGCCCGTGTTGGGGATCCTAACGATCGTTGATGGTGCAATCGGTGGCGGTCGAAGTTCGGCATTGGTTTGGTAGCAACCAGGTTGTTGAGCTACTTGCGCGATTAGCACCCAGGAGGGGTTCACGAAAAATTATTTGTTCGGACAATGGCAAAGAACTAATCGGAAAAGCAATACTCTCGTTTGCTCACGATAAGGGTATCGCTTTGCGCCCGATCGAACCTGACGAGCCAAATCAAAACGCTTACATCGAATCATTCTATGGACGCTTGCGCGATGAATGCTTGAACGAGAGTTGGTTTTTAAATCTCACTCATGTCCGGCGGCTTATTCGGACATAGTGGATCGAATACAGCGAAGGACGACCCAAGAAAGGGTTGGGCGGATTAATCCCACCGGCTTCTGCGACACAGATGATAGATGCTCGGAAATTGGACACGGACTCTAATACTGAGTGCTACTCATGAAGCGGGAACGCCGGCATGCGCAAAATGTTCACGGAATTGCCGCTGGCGACTACGATTGACGAAATCGAAGCGCATGCCTTAGTGCTGCAGATCAGGCTCATCCGGCGCAGCGTTTAATCCGACGGCATCTTCGACTATATAGCGCGGCCGACGCTTGGTTTCCATATAAATTTTTGCTACATATTCACCGACCACGCCAATCCCCAGCAGTTGAATGCCGCCGAGCAAGTAAATTGGCAAAACTGAAGACGCCCAACCAGGAATTGCCCTGTCGGTTAGAACACGCGTCCACAATGCCCATCCCGATATCGCGATGCTAATTACGAATATGATTAGACCTACGACCGCGATTATTCGTAGTGGAGTGGCAGAAAATGAAGTCACGCCGTCTAGCGCGAGCGCAAGCATTTTCTTCAGAGGATACTTCGTATCCCCAGCGTATCGCGTTCCGCGCTCGTAGGTTACGACAGCAGTTGAAAATCCGATCGTTGAGATAAGTCCGCGGACCAGAAGATTAACCTCGGAGTAGCCTCTAAGTGCCTCGACAACTCGATTGCTCATCAAACGATAGTCTGCGTGGTTAAATACGATATTCACCCCAACCAGCTTAAGGAGCCGATAATACAATTCGGCGCTGTTCCGCTTAAAGAACGTGTCCGTCCCGCGTGAGCTGCGCACCCCGAAGACGATGTCGCTGCCATCGTGAAACGCGTCAACCATCTGCTCAATAACGCCGACGTCATCCTGAAGATCCGCATCAATGCTCACAAGAGCGTCACCCTCTGCATTCATCAGGCCGCATATCAACGCATTCTGATGCCCCCGGTTGCCGGCGAGCTTTATGCCGGCAATCCTCGGATCCCGCTGCGTAAATTCTTTAATTATCTGCCACGTTTTGTCGCGACTGCCATCGTCAACGAAATAAATGCGACTGGACGCGTCAATCTTATGCGCCGCGATTAAGTCCTCCAGCACTTCCGTTAATCGGCGCGCAGTCTCTGTCAGCACCTGTTCCTCGTTGTAACAAGGGACCACAATTCCCAATCGAGTCCGGCGCTCAGTCATACTGAATCTTCTCCATCCGTCACTGGTCCCACTACGCATGTTTTGAAAGTCCAGGCGCGCATCAGACGGAAATTCCAAACAAGTACTAGCCCGGTCGCAATCACCTGACTGAGTAAGTAGTGGACTTGCAGTATATTGGCAATCGCGTAAACAATTAGCGCGTTGAGCAACAAACCGCCGCCCGCGACCGCAGCAAATTTGATAATCGCTTTCTGATGCTGCTGGCTGCTTGCGAAGGTGAAATGATAGTTAAGCGTGTAATTGAACAAAGCACTGATTAGGAATCCCATCGAAGAGGCCAGCACTGGCAAAGCCCCCACACCTTCGACCAGCAAGATTAGAACGACATAGTGTAAACCGGTCGCCAGAGCGCCAACAGCAGCGAATTTAGGAAACTGTTGAAGGAGATTTTTCCGATTTCGGTCTGCCGATTCCTCGAGCTGTGGTCGCGGATCATTCGAATCCATTTTACCTATATGTCACCGTGGTTTCCCCCGATACTGCCGGGTCCGAAAAAAATAAAGTCATTTACCATAGCGCTGTCCTTCGAATTCTGGCAACGTCAAAGACGATGACAAGAATGCCAAAAATGATGAATATAACAACGAGCATGATAATCGACGTCGCATATGCCACCCGTTGTTTCGTAAACTCAAAACGCCCGGCATTCCGGGCGCTGCTTTTCGCACCAGAAATGTAGGAATAAAGGGTGTTGGACAGAGGTGAAATTATGCAAGTAACACCAACGCTATTCCTAACTATGGAGACTCTGAAAGAAAGAATTAAGGCAACATTGAACCTGCGGGCTTCGGCAACGGGCCTAGTTTTATTCCTAACTTTCGTGGCTGGCTTTGCCGTAGTGCAATATGCCACTCCGGGTTTAGCAGGCAACGACGGCTACTACCATATCAAGATCGGCTACCTCATCCGTCACGAAGGGCTTAAACCAGATTTCCCCTTTCTGCCGTACACCATCCTCAACGAAGCCGCTTTTTACGACCACCATTTGCTCTACCATGTATTTTTAGCATTGTTTGCGGAGGGGGATCCTGCGCTTGACGGCGGACTGGCGCTGACTCGAGCGGCCAAGGTGGGCAGCATCATCATGCCATCGCTGGCATTTCTTGCCGTTTGGTTGCTGCTGCGCCGTCAAAATGTGCCATATGCAGCAATTTGGTCCGTTGGATTGTTCACCGTATCGGAAGCATTTTTGTATAGGATGAGTATGCCTCGGGCTCAGTCGCTATCGCTAATGCTGCTAGTTTTAGGGCTGCATTGGCTGCTGCAAGGGCGGTACAAGGCGATGCTGCCGTTAGGGTTTATTTTTGTGTGGTCTTACAACGCGTTCCCTCTGTTGCTCGTTCTCGCCGCAGTGTACGCCCTGGCCACTTTCGTACTGGAGCGGCGTATTGCCTGGTTGGCACTTATCTATCCCGCCATCGGCATCGGTTTGGGAGTAATTATTAACCCTTACTTCCCGGAAAATATTGATTTTATCGTCGACCACATCGTGCCGAAGCTGGGCGCCTCTGCGACGCGAGTGGGGAACGAGTGGTCGCCGTATACCACTGCGACCTTGGTGAAAAATTCCGGTGTCGCGTTGTTGGCGGTGTTGGCAGGCATTCTGGCATTGGGTTGGCGGGAAAAGCGCATCACCAAGCCCATGCTGGTGTCGCTGGGTCTGACGATGATTTTTGGCTACATGTTGTTTGACTCTCGTCGTTTTGTGGAATATTTTCCGCCGTTCGCACTGGTCTTCTGCGCGCTAAGCGTGGCCCCGCTACTGCGTGATTGGATGACAGAAACGGTTGAGGTTAGGCCATTTCTAAACCGATTAATTCCCATTGCCCTACTTGTCTTGCTGGCTTATCCGCTCTATGCGAGTCTTAACGATGCCCGCGGCTTGATGGCCAAAAGCCAGCCTGCCAATCGATACGCCGATGCCGCGATTTGGCTGCACGATAACACCCCAAAACGCACAATCGTGTTCCAAACCGACTGGGACGATTTCACCCGGCTTTTCTTCTACAACAGTAATGCTATCTACACCGCCGGGCTAGATCCAACGTTCATGGAGTTGGAAAATAAAGCGTTCTTTGACCAATGGGTCGAAATCACACGCGGTCGGGTAGAGGCACCCGGCGCGATCATTCGGGATGAATTTGGTGCCCGCTACGTGTTCAGCGACTTGAATCACGACGACTTTCTTGAAGCAGTGGAGTTTGACCCACTCCTTCGAGAAGTGTACCGGGATGATGACGCAGTGATTTTTGTCGTGGGCGACTAATTTATGAGTCACCATTTGCGACGCAGGACCTTGACCGCGAGGTGTGCTGACCGCACCGGCCAGGAACGCCATATGGCGCGGGTGTAGCAGTCTGGAGACGAACCAATCTGCCAGCGAACGTAAGGTGGTCGCGATAATTGTAATTAGGTGTCTTCGATCTCCGCTAACCTAACCCTCTAAGCCCCTACCGCCGGATCGCTAAATTAAGCGTACAAGCTGAACTGGCGGTGAGACGCTCGGCAAGCCCAATCACCTTACAAGCCAAAGAAATTACGACCGAGTACGAAATATGAGCGTTCTTTTACGTTTCTAATTATTGATCAATCGTATGCCCGGCTGAGCAGTAGAGTTATTCCAAACGGGCAATGAAACGAAGCAACATCCGCTCGGATACGCATGCGCCGGGACGTCAATTACCGACCCGCAAACAGGAGCGTTGGACCCAGCTGGATTACTAAATTTTTCATAAGAAATGAACTTTTTCCGCGAATCTTGGAATTAACTGATAAAGACGCTCTCGTTGAGGTGCGGCTATGTAGGAATTTGCGACGGTGGCATTACTTAAATTGGCGCCGTCACCTACTGACATTAAGGTTATTTTATATTTGGTACGACAAGGGGTTACGGCGGACAGTAACTCGAATGTCGTAATGATGCCCTGCAAACCAGGACCGCTTCCGGCTATAACCTCCAATGGTAATAGGCGGTAACGTGTACTACGGAGATTGATATGAAAATTCGATATTTTGCTTACGGTATGGCCACGGTTGCAATGTTACTAACACCATTGCTTGCATCTGCCGGTCGAACGACGTTCGATGTTTGCGTGAACGCAGACACTGATTTTAGCTTGGTGGATAATGACGGTAGCCAAACGCCGACAGCTGGTGATGTTTTCACGGGCGTTGGGGGTATCTGGCCAAGGAGGTCTATTCCCATTGGCGGTGTTTCTGACGACTGCTCCGACTTAGCTCCGGACGACCGTGTCGGGACTTTCTATACGAATGGGCACTTTGTGAATGCGTTATTTCCCGCCGCGCAACAGGGCGGCAACTTCCCCGCCGCAGAAAGCGACGTACTGGCCTTAGTCGTTTGGCATTTTATTCTCGACGGACAAGGCGCCGTTGAAACCATGGGGACGATAAAGGATGTGGCCGACGGCAAGTTTTATAAGCAAACGGTCATCGGTGGTAGAGGGAAATTCAAATCGTCCAATGGAGCGGCAAAAATAAAGGTCTTAGGAGGCGGTGGTTTTCAGTTTCGCGTGCGAGTAACCAATACCGAAGGCCCGAATAGCAATGGTCGCCCTGACAGCAACAGCAACAGCAACAGCAACAGCAACAGCAACAGCAACAGCAACAGCAATGACAATGACAATGACAATGACAATGACAATGACAATGACAATGACAATGACAATGATAACGGCAACTGAGCACTCTCGGCCCTAGCATGGACACGATCTCGTTCGCGATGGGGTCGCGGCGCGAGCTCACCGGCTTTCTGGGTCAGCTTTGGGTCAGGGACAGGCGAGGATCGTAATCGTTTCACGCACCCCCTAGCATTTATCAGACGTCAATTGCAGGAGGTCAAGGATGACCGGCGACGTTCCCCCTTCATGAGTAGCACTTAGCATTAGAGTCCGCGTCTAATTTACTAGCATTTATCACCTGTGTCGCATACGCCGCTGGTGTTAATCCACCCAACCCTTTCTTGGGTCGTTCTTCGTTGTATTCCAGTCGCAGTACGTCAATCAAAAGGCGAGCATGAGCAAGGTCCAAAAACCAATTCTCGTTCAAGCATTCTTCGCGCAAGCGTCCATTGAATGTGTCGCTATCCGGAACTTAGTGCCAATCAAGCGTAGAATTTTAAGGCGCTAGATGATTCTCCAGTGGCGTCATGTCATTGAATGAATCATGGGGTAGATACACAGCGACTTAAGAACCCGCCGCATCTTCCGAATACCATCTACTCAACGACTGAATTGAGATATTTATTTGTCCCTAAAATGACTAACCGTAGTTAGTAGTTACAACAAGATAGCAGGTCCTGATTCCCAAAAACATCAGACCCAAGTTACTGAAATTTCGCTGTAAAAATTTAGACTCATAATCCCTCGGTCGTTCGGCACGCTTTCGGTTCAGTGGTGTTTCGGAAGGCACAGTGGCGAGTACAAAAAAGGACGCCATCGAATACCCGGAAAGCCAAAATCTGCGAAAGCGGCTGGCCGAGCGCGATCAAGACCTTTCGCATGAAGCGCGATGCGGCTCGGCGCGGAATTCCACGACGAAAGCGATATCCGCTTTCTACTCCGTTAGCTGGATGTAACGACCTACGAAGCCGCGTTAGACATTGTCTCCCGTTACTATCCGTTAGAAGGATTCCCACAGAAAGCACTTTATTCGCTCGAGGAAATATGTGCAGTACTCGGATAAACGCGATCATGATGCGTTGTTTGTTTACGGCTTAACTGGAATTGTGCACACGAATATCGGATTCAAACATGCTGTAAAAAAAGCCGATGAAACAACTTCTGGAGGATCCATATGTGGCGCCATTCGATACGCTTTCTGCGGTGCGCCCGACGAAGTGTTGGTTCGCCATTGTCCGGACTGGCGACGGCCGAATAATTCCGTCGACCCACTTTAGCGTACAGGGACGAATAGCTAAATCGGCGCGAATTTCGCGTCGACAATTTCTGACCCTTCCGTCGTGGTTACCCTGACCGCAGGCGTGCGACTGGTGCATATTGCAAAAAGAAACGTGCGCTGGAACACCAAGTCGATCCGGAACGAAGTGGTAATTTATTTCGCCGCAGCGGAATTCGACGGGGCATCTACCTTACGGCGCGCTGCGCCGTCTACCCCAGGAGAACCATCAAGAATGGCAATGATCTATAACAACGGTGCCCGCAAGGATCGATACTTTTGTGCGGCCAGACCGAATTAAAAAGGAGAAATTTATCCGGCCGAAATCGTATAGACTTGGCGGCGGTGCCTCCAGAAGGATAGAGACACCGCTAGCCCTCTAGCCGCGCTTGGCAACGTTACGCCAACCTAGCGCGAGGAATCCCAAAGCGAGCAGCGCAACAGTCGTCGGTTCCGGGACCGGCTCACCAAGCGGGGCCAGGGTCGAAATCACACGAACATTCGATTGCGTATGGTGACGTTCGGCAAAGAAAAAATCGAATTGATATTCGTCGCCTTCGTTAATACCCAAACCAGATGCCAGCGTATCAAGATCGAAGGATCCCGAAATTGCTCCGTGGATGCCACCTAGGTCTAGGACTAATTCCCCGTTAATAAACACCCACACATCGTCGTCGCCAGTGAATTCGAACATATTTTCCGTCGCTAAGCTGTAAACCAACGTTTGAGTTAGCTGCGCGGTGAAAAAATAGTTGTGCCCGAAACCACCGTCATCCCAGATGGATGGATCGGTAACATCGTCAAGAGGGAAGAACGCCGAATTTTCGTACGCCAATACTCCTGTGACGGGATCGTAATCGGCGATCACCGAAAGATCCCGTTCGGAAACGCAGCTCGTCGCTGCCGTGCCGGTACATCCACGATACCAGCTAGCGAAGGAAGCCGCGCTTTCGACGTTCCCTCCCGGGTTCGTGTCGCCACCGGCAAGCACGTATACCGGCTTACCATCCGCATCCAGTGTGTCCGCTACCATGCCGGTAACGTGGCCACTGATGTTGTCGTTGTCGAAATCCGGATGAAACAGCGCAGAGTCGCCACGAAAATCACGAACGGCGAAATCGACTACTAGCGGCACGGCTGTCGCGATGGTGCTGGTTAATGCGAGGGCGGGTAAAGCGAAATATGAGAATTTCTTTAAGCTGGTCACTCGGTTCACTCCTTGTTTCCGAACGTCTTTAACGTCGGGTAGCGATAACTTTGTCTACGTAGCGTCTCGTCACATTCTTCCGCAATTGATATACCACGATTTGAATGCTATTTGAAATCAAGTATTTAAACGAATCCTGATGGGTCGGAATCAACAGCTTCGACAGCAAATTGTAAAAACGATTGACAAAATACCAACGGACCACACGAATTTTGTGTCAGCGAACATTGCGGCCACATCGTTTATTACGGGTATTTTCATTTAAAACAACCAGTTATGTTCTCTATGAGTTGAAATTAGCCAAGTAAATATTCTTGACAGGGGGCGAATTTGCGACCCGGAAGTAGTCGAGCGTAGAAAATCAGTACGAAATCGAAGCGCTAACGATTCCTCTCTCATCGCCCGTTTAGCGAAACAAATAGCGAGTTATTTCTTTTCATCCGTCGATTTCTCGAGCGCGGACTTCTACGAATGCATCGAACGCGGACTGGCCCGTGCTAAACGGAAATAGCGAAGTAGCGGCGTCTGGAAGTACAGCGTCGCCGGTAGTTAGATCATTTAACCCAGGCCATCCGTCGTGAATCCACACCGTGCCGGGCGGCACTTTGTCGGTAACCTCAGCGTGCGCGTCGAAACAACCGCGGTCGTTGCGCAGGGTAATGGCTTCACCGCCGTTGATGTTACGTTCCGCGGCGTCGGCGGGTGAAACCCATAACGACGGGCGTTTATCACGTCGAACCAGCGACGGCAGCGCCCGCCCGCTGTCGTAGAAGGCGTGAAAGTGATTAATCGTGCGCCCCATTCGCAACTCGAGTGGATACTTCGCGGGTTGACGCGGCGTATAGCTCGGCAACGGCGAACAGCCGCTTTGTTCAGCCTGCTTTGAATAAAATTCGATCTTGCCAGATGGTGTCGTGAACCGATGATCGGTGTGCGCGACGTGCGACACGTTTAGCTTGGCCATGCCGCCGTTCTCTTGCAACGAAGCAATGCTTGCATGCCCCGTTGCCGGATGGTCAAGTACTGCATCAAGGTGGCCACCGTCGCGCTCCCACGGATAAAAATCTTTTATGCCGAGTCGCTCGGCGAGCGTGCGCACGATAGACGTCATTGAACGGGCATCGCCCGCGGGCTCAAGGATTCGGTCCATCAAATAAACATGCGTGGCGGTCGCTTTAGCACCGATGTCTTCGAGCCACGTGGTGCCCGGCAAGACGATATCCGCGTAGCGTCGCGAGTTCTCGTTAAAAAATAAATCGTGGCTGACCACGAGGTCCATTTTTGCCATGCCGTTTCGGATCCGCCCGGCGTCGGCAAACGACGTCGCGAAATCGGAACCAAAAAGAAGCAACGCGCCAATATCGCCACCTTCAATTGCGTCGACGATCGCTGACATTTGCATCGGCACATAATTGCCAGGTGGGCGCGCTGAGAAATTAGTGATGTCACTGAATCCGTAACCGTCCGGAAGTCCGGCGTGCCGCGGACCAAAGCCCGCGCCCGGTTTGCCGAGCTTACCGGTGAGCGGCGGTAAGCAAGAGATAGCGCGAGCC
>JAVJHY011569161.1:0-11073 GCA_035593235.1 Phascolosoma agassizii | reverse complement strand
AATGAAGCCTGAAAAGAGTGCCGATGAATGAGAAGATACCGATTTTGTCAAGTCGATTAATTTTGTATCAAGTTATTTGAGATGACCTATAGTACATCAAGCGTAAGGCCTAAAGAATTCTAAGGATCTGTTACGATTCTAAATGAGCGGATATCGTGAAACCGAGTATAATCATACAACCTTGAATTAACGGCACGATTCTGCTTTAGTACATCGTTGATTAGTTGCGAGATTATTGGTTGCAGTATGACAAAAAAATATTTATTTCCGGGGATCATTATAGGCGTTGTACTCCTGGGTAGTGTCATCTCGATATTACAATGGAGGCGATTCTCCCCACTAGGTGTTCGTGAACGAGCTGCTTATGAGTCTCCGATTCTTGTAGGAACCAATGTATGGCCAGGTTATGAGCCGCCCTATCTCGCTAGCAGTCTTGGTTATTGGGATGATTCATCAGTCAAGCTTGTGGAGTATTCCTCGGCAAGTCAGGTTATTCGGGCCTTTCGAAATGATGCTATTCAGATTGCAGCATTAACCCTTGATGAAATCCTGCTACTCAAAGAGCAGGGACACGATCTACGGATAATCCTGGTTACGGACATCTCTGATGGGGCTGATGTGATCCTCGGTAAACCGGATACTTTAACGAGTTCCGACCTTCGCGGACGCTCTATTGGTGTGGAAAATAGTGCTCTTGGAGCCTATGTTCTTACCCGCGCCTTAGAGCAATCAAAAATCCCACTCGCGCCCTCAGATCTTAAGATTGTACCACTCGAAGTAGATGAGCATGAACGTGTTTTTTTGGAAGGGAGAATCGATGCTGTCGTTACCTTGGAACCGGTACGAAGCCGACTATTGGCAAAAGGGGCCGTTCAGCTTTTCGACAGTAGTCAGCTTCCCGGTTAAGTCGTGGATGTCCTCACTATTCGTAGCCGTGTTCTTGAGCAAAATCCTGGCAGAGTGAATAAGCTGCTGAAAGGATGGTTTGCTGCCTTGCGCTATCTCCGTGAGCAGCCGCAAGATGCGAGCCAAAGAATGGCTGGCCGCTTAAAACTTGAGCCACAGGAAGTATTGGCTGCGTACGCAGGCCTCCGGCTACCAAATCGCAATGATAATCTTTTGATGATGAAGGGGTCTCCATGCCAGCTCGTGCTCACAGCTCAGCGGCTTGTGAAAGTGATGATAAAAAGCAAACTTCTTCAGCGAAATCCCCAGCTAGATAACCTTGTATCACTAGAGCCCTTGACCAATCTTAAATTGGCGGATTAAGAGTGTGTATTTAAAGAATGGAATGTTGTTGGAGTTCACTGCTTTAGCTGTGTATTTTGGGCCTACCACAGACACGACTAAAGTCGTGAACTCCAACGAAACGGTAAACACATACCACAAATAACAAAATCTTTTAATTTCTTGTTTAAATAACGTCCATTTGCGGTCAATAAAATTCTCTGAACAGAAATAACCTGTCGAAAAGTGTAAACTATCCCATGAACCATGCCGAACTTTTTGAAGCTAAATTTCCGGTTAAAAATGGGTAAATGTAAGACACACGTGTGCTAATATGTCGAAGAAATCTCAAAATCCTTCTACCAAGATTCGTTTTCCCATTCGCGTCACGGTACCTCTGGCCCTGTTAATCTTTGTCTCGGCGATCACGAGCCTAACTCTATATATATCCCGAAAACAGGTGATAGAAGAGGTGACTCAAGAGGCGACTCGCGACCTACGTTGGGTAATGACCTATCTTGAATCATCATTGGAGAGAGCGGCGCGCAACGGGGATATCGAAACCATGCAAGAAGAGGTGACCGCTCTTGGCGCCAATCCGATCATTACCCGTGCCATCCTGATCGATGAAAATGCACAGGTGGTAGCATCAACCAACAACGCCGATGTCGGCAATGCCCTTCGTACCGTTCTTCGCCGGGATAACCTCGAGTTTAATCTTTTGAAAGAAAAGGAAATGAACACGATCAAAACGTCTCTAGCCGGAAAGATAGAAGAACTCAACGATGATCGAACCTTATGCGGCGTCTATCCGGTCATCCTTGGGGTACGATCCCGGGAGGTGCGTCCCACCAAGGTTGGGAGCTTGATCGTCCTCGCGGATATTGCTGCTATTAAAGTCCGTGCATTAGCTGCCGTCAGTCGCCAAGCCTTCGAGATTTTATTCTTGCTTGCTGTATTTGCCGCGGCAATGGGCGCTTTCTTCCATTGTCGGATTTCACGACGGATTGGGCGTCTTGTCGACGTGGCAGAACAGATTGGCGCTGGGAATATGGAGATAGAGTCCGGAATTCGGGGACATGATGAAATCGCGGCGCTAGGGACCTCACTAGATACCATGATCCTCGATCGGCGTACGGCTGTAAAAGAGCTCTATGAACGAGAACAACGGTTACAGGCCGTATTGGAGACGGCTATCGAAGCGATCATAACGATTAACCCAGTGGGCGTAGTTGAGACTGTCAACTCGGCCACCCAAAAAATCTTTGGTTATACTCGAGAGGAGGTTATCGGCAATAATGTCAATATGCTCATGCCTTCGCCCTACCGGGAAGAACATGATACCTATCTTGCCAACTACCTCCAAACCGGGAAAAAGAAAATTATCGGGATCGGTAGAGAAGTGGTCGGTCGTCGTAAGGATGGCAGCGAATTTCCTATGGAACTTGCTGTAAGCGAGGTCCACTGCGGAAAAAGAAAAATTTTTACCGGGTTTGTGCGCGATATTACTGAACGAAAGCAATCGGAGAAAACGAATGCAAGCCTGGGGCGTATACTTGAAGACTCCCTCAATGAAATCTATATATTCGATGCAGACACTTTACGTTTCATCCAGGCTAATCGTGGAGCAAGAGATAATATCGGCTACTCCATGGACGAACTTAATAAGCTAACACCCATTGACATAAGGCCTGAATATACGCGCGAAAAATTCATCGAACAAGTAACGGCTCTTCAGACCAATGAGTTAGAAAAAATTGAATTCGAGACGGATCACCGCCGCAAGGACGGTTCAATCTACAACGTCGAAGTCCATCTTCAGCTTAACAGCTACCAAGGTCGGGCCGCGTTTATCGCCATTATCCTTGACATCACGGATCGTAAACATGCCGAAGGTGTCCTCGCGCGCATGAATGAAGAACTCGAACAGCGTGTTGATGAGAGAACCCGTCAACTCAGGACCGTTCAGCAAGAGTTGGTCCGCAAGGAACGGCTGGCAATCCTCGGTCAGCTAGCCGGAAGTGTGGCGCACGAACTAAGGAACCCAATGGGGATTCTTAAAAACGCAGCGTATTATATTGAAAATACTTCAGAGAATAAAGACGAGCATACCATGGAGGCGTTTGCAGAGATCGAGCGCGCCCTGAAAACCTCAGATCGCATTATATCCGAGCTTCTTGATTATGCTAGGGAACCGAAACGGGAGATAGCCAAGCTGCCGATTCCGGAAATCGTTGACCGGGTCCTTAGAGATATCACGATTCCTTCTTCAATAAAACTTAGGACAGAGATTGTGGATCTGACGTTAACCTCCCGGGGTGACCATGATCAAATCGAACGCCTTTTAATTAATCTCATCCAAAATGCGATTCAGGCCATGCCGGATGGGGGCACTCTCACCTTGTGCGGTTATAAAAATAAACGTAATGTTGTTGTTGAAATTACCGATACCGGTATTGGAATTGCTGCCGAAGAAAAAGAAAAGATCTTTCTACCCCTGTATTCCAACAAAGTAAAAGGCATTGGCCTCGGATTGTCCATAGCAAAACGATACGCAGAGTTAAACGCAGGAGAGTTGGACGTAGAAAGTGAAGAAGGCAAAGGATCAACGTTTCGGCTCATGCTCCCACTAAAAACAGATTAGGAAGCAGAAAAAAAATGACATTTTCTAAAGATCCACGACTACTACTGGTTGATGATGAACCGGATATGCTCCGGGGACTACAGCGAATACTACGGACAAGAGGATACCAGGTTGATGTCGCTGAAAATGGTAAAAAAGCCATTGTAAAAGCTCACGAAAACGAGCCGGATGGTATTCTTATGGATATCAAAATGCCCGATATTAACGGTATAGAAACCTATCGAAGAATTCGCGAATTTTGTCCCAATTCGTTTGTAATCTTTATGACTGCTTATAGCGATCTCATGTCTGAAGCGAATGAGGAGTTCCCCGTTGAAATCCTAGCCAAACCTCTTGATATTAAAAAGGTGTACTCGCTTATTGAAAACGCTCTTATTACCCGGCCAGTGCTTGTCGTTGATGATGATTTGGATTTTGGCCAATCACTTATACGCAACCTGAAGAAAAAAGGATTCACAGCCCATTTGTGCTTGGATGAAAGGAAGGCAATGGAATTCTTTAGGAAATGTCCCCGTTCGATGGTGCTCCTTGACATGGCCTTAGAGAATGCCAATGGGATTGACATTCTTAAAAGGCTGAAACAACGAAATCCTAAAGGGCTTGTCATTCTTTTAACGGGATATCCGGAATGGGAAAGCAAAAATAAATCAGGCCTTAAACTTTCCGCAAGAGCGTACTTCACTAAACCCTTTAATACTGACGAGCTTGTTTCTTGCATTAACGATGTGCTAAAAAATCCTTCAAAAAATTAAACTGGATCAGCCCTTTTCATTACTATTCATGGATGACCTACCCCAATCTCTTCTCATTGTCGATGACAAACCCGATATGCTCCGGAGCTTGCGCCGTATCTTTGAGAAAGAAGGGTATGCCGTTGAAACAGCGACTTCAGCCCAAGAGCTTCTGAATCGGAGTAATTGGGATCAGTTCGTCGCCATTATCCTGGATCGGCGTCTCCCGGATGGGAATGCGGATGACCTCTTGCCAAAAATAAAAAAGTTTGCGCCGACAGCGTCCATTATAATCGTAACCGGCTACGCTGATCTTAATAGCACCATAAATGCATTACAATATGGGGTCGAAGACTATCTCTTAAAACCGGTAAACCCCAGTATACTTAAAGCCCGCCTTCGGAAAATCGCTGAAAAAAAACGATTGAAAAAAGAGCTTTACCTTAGCAATCGAGCGTTAGAAGCCGCAGCGAATGGTATCATCATTACGGATGCGATCAACCCCGAATTCCCGATCATCTTCGTGAACGAAGCATTTGAACGGATTACCGGATATACCAAGAAAGAGGTCATCGGGAAAAACTGTCGATTTCTCCAACGTGACGACCGCAATCAGGCGGATATTGTCAAAATACGTCACGCACTAAAAGAAGCCCAAGAATTTAAAGGGATGCTGCGAAACTATCGAAAAGACGGCTCGTGTTTTTGGAACGAACTCTTTGTCTCACCCGTTCGTACCACAAACGATAAGGTTACTCATTTTATCGGCATCCAAAACGAAATCACCGACCGTAAAAAGGTTGAAAATGCCTTGCGTCAAAGCGAAGAACGATTCCGCCAGTTGGCGGAGAACATTGATGAAGTTTTTTGGCTTTCCGATCCTGACAAAGAGACCCTACTTTATGTTAGTCCAGCTTACAAACGGATTTTCGGCCGTCCCTGCGCCAGTCTTTACGAAAACCCAAAATCTTTTTTAGAGGCCGTTCATCCGGGCGATTATGAAAGGGTGATTGAAAGTTTACCCAAGCAGCGCCAGGGAAATTATCAGATTGAGTATCGAATTGTGAACGCCAACGGGGCCATAAATTGGCTGCGTACCCGCGCCTTTCCTGTGGTTGATAAAGAAGGTAACGTCCATCGTATTGCAGGGATAACAACTGACGTTACCCAGAGAAAAACGGATGAGCAAGCTATACGGGAAAGCAAAGAGCAGCTGCAGGCGATTGTCAAAACCGCTGCCGATGCGATCATTACCAGCAATCGCGACGGAATTATATTAAGCTTTAACGCGGCTGCAGAACGAATGTTTGGTTATATATCTAGTGAAGTGATCGGCAAGAACGTGAATATCTTGATGCCATCACCCTACCACGAAGAGCACGACGGATATATCAGAATATACCTAAAAACACATGAGGCCAAAATTCTCGGCATCGGTCGCGAAGTCGTCGCTCAACGCAAAGACCGCTCGACATTTCCTATCGATCTGGCTGTAAGTGAAGTTGGCCAGATGGGCATGTTTACGGGTATCATTCGCGATTTGACCGATCGTAAGAAGGCGGAAAAGGAATTAGATAAGGCTAGAGAGGAGCTGCTCGGGCAGACGTTATTTACCCAAAGACTGTCAGCGTTGGCTACCATGGCTGGTGGAATTTCTCACGAACTGAATCAACCCCTCAGTAGTATTGGCGTTTATGCCGCAACGGTGAGCAATTTAATTAAGAGTAAAGATACGATTAATACCAAACTTATCGCTAGCAGCCTCCAAAAAATTAGAGAACAAGTCGACCGAGCAGCCAACATTATTAATCATATGCGAGAGTTTGCATCCGAAAAGAAAAGTCCGTCGTGTACCGCACTAAAACCTCACGGTGTTGTGGAAAGCGTTCTAGAACTGCTTGGTCAACAACTGCGCAATCACAATATCAAAATTTTAAATGAGGTCAAGCCCGAGATTAAAGTGCAGGCCGATCAGACACGATTAGAGCAGGTCTTTGTCATTCTTATTTCCAA
The DNA here is from genome assembly GCA_035593235.1 of Phascolosoma agassizii. Taxonomy (NCBI): domain Eukaryota; kingdom Metazoa; phylum Annelida; class Sipuncula; order Phascolosomatiformes; family Phascolosomatidae; genus Phascolosoma; species Phascolosoma agassizii. The sequence continues at coordinate 4,458 of JAVJHY011569161.1, read as the reverse complement.
TGCTAGAGATAGTATCGACCATACCACATATCCTTCTGATAAAAATGGGAGAATTTACCTATCATCCCATGTCGAAGACGACTCGGTGCTTCTCAGAATCCAAGATAATGGTTCAGGAGTTCATAAGGACGTTAGAAGTAATTTATTTGAACCTTTTGTGACCACGAAAGGACCGGATAGAGGGATGGGATTAGGCCTATCCATCTGCCATGGTATTCTTAAGGACTATAATGCGACCATAAGCCTTGAGAAAACTGACGAGAACGGGAGCATCTTCCAGCTTCGATTTCCTTCTCTGTAAGTATCTACTCAGGTAGATAGGCTGAAGGCGTTTAGGCTATAGGTAAAAGCATCTGGAATATGAGACCTCGGACCGTTATTTTTCCTAACAGCCTTTAGCCTGCAGCCTAAACAACCTGAGTAGTTACGCGAAAAGATGGATAATTTATTTTTGCGCCACTCCTTTGTAGATGCTGCTGTGAAATTTTGCAAGAAAATGAACATTGAAAAAGCAGACGAAAAGACCTTAATTAAATTAAATTAAGACTTCTACAGCCAATCAGACCCGGCTCCTCTGCTACTGTGGGGAGCATCGCTTTGCTAAACATGAAAAATACCTGTAAAATAAGTAACTACTCAGGTTATCTGGTTAAGCGGTTCACGGTTCAACGGTTGAACAGCTGAAAGCCCTAAAAAAATCCTAAAAGACGGTTCACGTGTCTTAGTTTTTAACTGTTGAACCCCTGAACCTTGAACCTGAGTAGTTACTAAAATAATTCATTAGATGAAAACGAGTAGTCGATTTTTTAATAGCCCGGTATTTTGGAGTATCACTGTACTTTTCGTTCCCCTAGCAATTCTTATTGGCCGTACAGTTACGTTTACTGGGCGTTTTATACCAGTGGCGACAACAGCAACTGCTTTGCAATCCTCCGCATTCGTCGGCGACCCGTCATCTGAGCTAACCATACTTACTTGGAATGTTCTTTATGGTGATGAAGACGGCGAACGGTCAAACAATTGGATGGAACGAAAAGAGGCGTTCGCAGAAATTTTTAGAGAACATGTTAACTTAGATATTTTTTGTATTCAGGAGGCCTTGGAAACCCAGGTTCGATACTTTGACAATCTACTCCCTTTGCATAACTATGTAGGCGCTGGTCGAGATGATGGCAGAAATGCCGGCGAGCATTGTCCCATTTATTACAATTACGAGCGATTCGAGGTTCTAGAAAGTGAAACCTTTTGGCTAAGTGATACACCCGAAACACCAAGCCAGACCTGGGGGAATAAGCTTCCACGTATTTGTACTTGGGCTCGATTAAGGAGGCTCGATTCAAGCCAAGTGGTTCGTGTATTTAATACGCATTTTCCTCTAGTTGGTCACGCCCGAATAAAAGCAGCCACTTTGATTGCTGAACGGATCCCTGAAATTGATCAAAGTGAAGCGGTTATTTTCGCCGGCGATCTCAATTGTGGTCCGAAGAGTAGACCCCGCAACATACTATACACAGCAGGCCTGAGCAACACAGATTCTAATCACAACTCCACTTTCCACTTATTCGGCTACGGGCTGAGATGCCTTGACGCAATTATGGTGGAAGATCGCTGGCTTGTGCAAGATAGTAGAGTGGTACGAGATAAAGCTTCTTCCGGCTATCCCTCTGATCATTTCGGCGTGTATGCAAAACTACGGTTGATATTACCCCAGACATAGTTTTGTCTAAAATAACTGAACGTATTCTAATCCACCTCCTCTCCTTCAGAATTTAGATTTAAAGAACGAGCAAAAAGAGACTCATGGACAACCTAGATAAGAAAACACAATTTCATATCGGCTATCTATTTATCGCCATATTAGGGATCCTACTCGTCCGTGATCTTTGGATTCAATCACAGCAGGTTGAATCCATACCTTATAATGAATTTATAAGACTTCTGGAAGAAGAAAAAATCAAAGAGGTCGTTATATCAGACAAATTCATCCAGGGTATCCTCAAAAATCCAGGCACAAATGGAAAAGCGAAGTTCGTTACCGGTCGCCTTGAGACCGATCTGGTAAGAGACTTGGAAAAGTATAAAATCGAGTATCGACGTATCGTTGAAAATACGTTTTGGCGAGACCTCCTTTCTTGGACATTGCCTGCTTTTTTATTTATCGGCATTTGGCTATTTCTCGTAAAACGCATGGCATCCAAGGGTGGGCTTGGTGGGGGTGGATTGATGTCAATCGGGAGCAGTAAAGCCAAAATCTATGTTGAAACGGATATAAAAATCCGGTTTGATGATGTTGCCGGGGTGGACGAAGCTGAAGAAGAGCTTGTCGAAATTGTCAATTTCTTGAAGAATCAGGATAAATACGGACGATTGGGCGCGCGGATGCCAAAAGGGGCATTGCTGGTTGGTCCGCCCGGTACAGGAAAGACCTTATTGGCTAAGGCGATTGCAGGGGAAGCGTCCGTACCATTCTTTTTTATAAGTGGTTCTGAATTTGTCGAGATGTTTGTTGGCATTGGTGCTGCCAGAGTTCGGGACTTGTTTGCGCAAGCAAAAAAGCACGCGCCGTGTATCATATTTATTGATGAGCTTGATGCATTGGGGAAGGCGCGTGGCAGCACGCCAATGAGTGGCGGTCACGATGAAAAAGAGCAGACATTAAACCAACTTCTTGTTGAAATGGATGGTTTTGATTCAAAGGCAGGAATTGTCATCCTCGCCGCCACGAATAGGCCGGAGATTCTAGATCCTGCGTTGCTGCGTGCCGGACGGTTTGACCGCCAGATTCTAATCGACCGGCCTGATAAAAAAGGACGAATTGAGATCTTAAAGGTTCACATTAAAAAGATCAAAATAGACTCCGATGTCGCGCTTGAGGAAGTGGCGGCGTTAACTGCTGGATTTACCGGTGCGGACCTGGAAAACCTAGTAAATGAATCGGCATTGATCGCAACCCGGCGAAATGGTAATTCTGTCAATCTCAATGATTTCACCCTAGCCGTTGAACGTATCGTTGCAGGTTTGGAAAAGAAAAATCGCTTACTCAATCCGATGGAAAGAAAAGTAGTGGCTTACCATGAAATGGGTCATGCCTTGGTGGCCACTGCCATTGCGGGCTGTGATCCAGTGCATAAGGTCTCCATCATTCCCCGCGGTGTAGGGGCACTGGGCTACACCATCCAACGACCAACGGAAGATCGGTTCTTAATGACCAAGGATGAGTTAGAGAATAAAATGGCGAACCTCCTCGGCGGTCGTGCCGCTGAAAAAATCATCTTTAATCATCTTTCAACCGGAGCCGCGGATGATATTAATCGTGCAACGGACATTGCTAGAAGTATGGTCATGAAATACGGTATGGAAGAGAAACTGGGATCAATAACCTATGAGGTAGAAACAAACACTTTTCTCGGCAATGTTCCTGATGTACTCGGGCAAAATCGCCGATTTAGTGAAGAGACAGCACGTGAAATCGATTGTGCTGTAAAGATCTTGGTGGACAATGCCTTCAAAAAAGCTCTCATCCTTCTTCAAAATAATAAAGATCTCTTGATAGAGAGTTCCGAATTACTCTTATCTAAGGAGACATTGGTGCAAGCCGATCTAACACCATTCTTTGAACGCATTACATCCAGCCCTAGCCCATGATTGAGGTATTTAAGCGAGACTTCATGTTTATAGACTACATCCAACCGTAAACAGTCAAACAGGTAAGGAGGCAAACAGCCAGAATGAGTAAAACAATAAATCCGGCCCACCATGCCAGAGGGTGGTGTAGCCGCCATGGAACGCAATGCTGATGTCCTACTAGTTTAGGGTGAAATAGCTGATGGAATGGCAGTTTCATAATACTCACCTCCATTTAATAGAGTTGCTTTTGAGAAATACCGTGAAAGTAAAATAAAAAATGGCACTCTATTTTTATCCGCTCTTTTTTCCCAAAATATATCCTAAAAGCAGAGAGCTTACGGCTATGCCGCCAAGGTAATACCAGGGATTATGGTGGATTTTCTCGTCGACCTGAGAGGCGGCATGTTTCACTTTATTTCTACTGACTTCTTTGATCTCATCCGTCTTTTCTCTCACTCCTTCTTGCATGGAATCAATAGAGTCCCTAAGGTGGTCAACGTTATCAAGCAATTTTTCTTGAAGTTTGGGATATTGATCCCTTATAAGCTTCCATAATTCGAGGGCTGTGTTCTTGGCTGCCTCTTCGAGAAAAGCTAGTGCTACATGGATTTCATCTTTCGCTTTTGTATTCATTATCATTTGTCTCCATTTATAGCCTCATTTAGGCTCGGGTAATCTTATTTACCAGAGGAACCAAGGCCGGTGAACGATACTTTTCGTTTTGCCTTCTTTGTTTCTGCGTTTAGGGTTACATCTTGAAATGTGGAATTTTGCAATAACCATGCGGAATCAGAGTGGATTTATGCTTATAACGCGTTATTATTTTAGTAT
>JAVJHY011568942.1:0-11078 GCA_035593235.1 Phascolosoma agassizii | reverse complement strand
AGGGCATTCCAAGGAAGCATTTCTCTCTGACCGTCGCACCCAACAGGCATGTCGTCATGAGCTTGCTCATCGTCGGTGAGGCTGCCACCAAGGTAATGGATGACCACCCAGAGTTTGTCGAGCGCCGTCCCGATATTCCGTGGCGCAGCATGCGTGGAATGCGCAACCGCATCGCCCACGGTGGCTTTCCCGACCGCGACCCGGCGCTGGTCGCCGATCTCTTGCTGCTCGACGACAACCCGCTCGAGAAACTCGCCACCACGATCCGTCCGGCGGGCGTCCTGGCGCGCGGGCGCTGGTTCTCGCGCGAGCAGCTCGACGCGATGCTCGACGACGTCGCGCAAAGGCTCGGACGCGAGGACCGCTAGGCGGACGTGAAGCGCCTCGCTCCGCTCGCGCTCGCCCTTGTCGCCGCGGTCGCACTCGTGATCGTCTCGAAGAGAGAGCGCGACGTCCGAGTAGATCCACACGCGCGCATCGTCACGCCGTCGACGCACCGCGGCGCAGTCGCCGAGCCCGCGACGCCGATCGAATCGCTCTGCGCGGAAGCCCCGGCCGAACGCGAGGCCGTGCGCGGGACGAACGACTCGGTGGACGAAGCGGTACCCGAGACTCACGACGAATTGGCCGACGAGCTCGAGACCGTGTTCGAGACGTTTCGGACGCGCGCGCCAGACTTCGACGGGTGGCGTGCGCTGGTGCACTCGCTCGCCGCGCGCGCGGTCGTCGTCGAGGGAAGCGTGACCGAGCACGGTGCAGGCGAGTTCGACGGGCGGTTGGCGTTCCGCGACTCGAATCTGACCGGCGCGTTCCAGGTGGCGTACGGCATCTACGTCGTCTCGCTCACGAACCTACGCCGCCCCGCGGACGACGCGTGGATCAGTCGCACCTTCTCGTTCAGTTTCAGCGACGAGGACAGCGCCATCGAGTCGGGCTGGGCAACGGTCCAGTTCCATCCTCGCGCAGACTTCTTCGTGGGCGGCGAGGGCCAAACGAACACGATCGTCGGGTGGAACGCGGGCACTTCGCGCTCCGGCGGAACGATCGCGACGCCGATCCAAGCGGTTCGCGCCCAAGCCGGCGGCGCGATTCGCGTCGGCCCCGTGGAGTTCAACAGCATCGAGCGCCCGTGGGACTGGGACGTCCGCCCCTTCGAGGCGTGGTGGACCGTGCTACGGCGCGATTGACGACGAACGATCAGGGTCGCGACAGGAGCGCGACGATCGACAGCGCCGCCACCTGCACGTTGAGCGTGATCGGGTTGAACGCGGCGCCGATCGACTGCGGCATGCCGAACGGCGCGCCGAGTGTGGCGAGGGCCATCAGCGCGATCGACAGGAGCCACGGCCAACGCGCGCGGTGGTAACGCACGATGGCAACCGCGAAGGCGACCTCGGCCACGCCCGCGAGCAGGGTCAGCGTACGCGCGAGGTCCGCCTCGACGCCGGCGTCGGTGAGCATCGCGAGCTCGGTCGGATGCGGGCCGAGGAGTTTCGGGACAACGCCGTGCCACAGCCACACGAACGCGACCGTCGCGGTCGCGAGGCGATGGATCGTCGCACTGCCCGCCTCGAGATCGTTCGCCGTCACGGCAAGCTCACGTACACGACGTTCGGTCCGTCCGAGTTCGCAGTCACGATCTCCGGAAACCCGTCGCCGTTCAGGTCGCCGCAGGCGACGCCGTAGGTCGCGAACTCGGGGTCGCCGAAGCGCAGTTCGGTCCACTCCATGCCGGTGCCGCCGTTGAAGAAGACCGCGTTCTCCTGCCTCACGTTGCCGACGACGATGTCGAGGTCGCCGTCGCGATCGAGGTCGGACAGCGCGAGCGAGTACGAGCTGCCGTCTTCGCGCCCGAACGGGATCGGGAAGTCGTACTCGCAGCTGCCATCGCCGAGATAGACCGCGTTGCCCTGGCCGATGTTCGCGTTGACGAGGTCCAGGAATCCGTCGTTGTTCAGATCGCCGACCGCCACCGCGCGCGTCTCGTCGACGCCCGAGCCATAGCGCTTGCGCTCGTCGAACCCGCAGGCGCCGTCGTTCAGGAGCACGAAGTTCGGCTGGCGGTCGCGGTTCGCGAGCGCGAGGTCGAGATCTCCGTCACCGTCGAGGTCCGCCGCCGCGACCGAGATGGTCGAGTCTGTCTCCGTCCCGAACGGCTTCCGCACTCGCAGCGTTCCCGACCCATCGTTGAGGTAGATTGCGTTCTCGTCGCCGCGATTCGTCACGAGCACGTCCTGGTCGCCGTCCCCGTCGAGATCCGCGATCGTCAGGCTGCGCGTGTTGACCGTCGCGCTCCCGAACGTGCCCGCGCGCGTGAAACGCCCGCTGCCGTCGTTGAGGAAGATCGGCTTCGGAGCGCGATCGTTCCCGACGAGCACGTCCAAGTCCCCGTCTCCGTCGAGATCGACCAGCGGCGTTGCATAGCTCGTGTCGAGTTCGTTCCCGAGCCGCCGTGCGAGCGTGAAGTCCCCGCTCCCGTTGTTCAAGTACACCATGTTCTGCTGCGGCCAATGCCGCCCGTTCGCGACGACCGCATCGAGGTCGCCGTCGCGATCGACGTCGCCGAGCGTGACCGACGCGCTGCGCAACGCCTCGACCTCGGTTCCGAGCGTGCGAGCCGCGCGGTAGGAGCGCTGCGCGGCGGTAAGGGGTGAGACGACCGCGACGATCAGAGCAGCGAGCACCGCCAGCCGAGTGTGTTTCTTCATGAGTTCGAGCGCTCGACGACGAACAAGCGCGGAGCCAGCCTATGTCGCGAACGCGCGAACCGAATGCGAGAAGCGCGGCTCCAACTCGCGAATCGGCACGGCGCGCACGAAAGAAGCGAAGGCCCGCTGTTTCGGCGGACCTTCGCTTCGCGTGTCTCCTCGCCCTTGTGCTACGAGCGGTTCTTGCGGAACTGCTCGAAGTCGTCCATATCGCTCGCGGGCGCGGCGCCGGGTGTCGGCGGGTGCGGAGCCGGAGCGTTCTGCATCGACGGCGGCAGCGCCGCCGGCGGGCCGTCAACGTCGAGCGCCATCCCCGACGGGGCGGGCTGGCTCACCGGACCGGTCGAGAGCTGAGCCGCGGGCGCGCCTCCCGTTGCGGCCGGCTTCGGCGCCTCGGCGGTCGGCAGTTCGACCTTGATGCCGACGTGCTCGAGCTTGTTGATCAGCTCTTCCTTGTTGACCGCCTTGACGTAAGCGTCGGCCGGATCGACGAGGCCGCTCTGGACATGCTCGAGCAGCGCGTCGTTCAGGAGCTTCATGCCGATCTTGCCGCCGATCTGCATCTGCGAGACGAGCTGGTGCGTCTTGCCTTCGCGGATGAGCGCGGCGACGGCGGGTGTGCCGAGCAGGATCTCGAGCGCGGCGACGCGCCCCTTGGGCTTCTTCTTGCACAGCGTCTGCGCGATCACGCCCTTGAGCGAGCCGGACAACATCGTGCGGATCTGCGCCTGACGATCGGCCGGGAACTGGTCAATGATGCGGTCGACGGTCGACGCGGCGGTCGTCGTGTGCAACGTGCCGAAGACCAGGTGTCCGGTCTCCGCGGTCTCGATCGCGATCTCGATCGTCTCGAGGTCGCGGAGCTCGCCGACCAGGATGATGTCCGGGTCCTCGCGCAGCGCGGCGCGGAGCGCGCGCTTGAAGCTGCCCGTGTGACGCCCGACTTCGCGCTGGTGCACGAGGCACTTCTTGGTCTGGTGGACGAACTCGATCGGGTCCTCGATCGTGATGATGTGATCCGTCCGCGTCTTGTTGACGAGGTCCATCATCGCGGCGAGCGTCGTCGACTTACCGCTTCCCGTGGGCCCGGTGACGAGCACGAGCCCCTTCGACAGATAGCAAAGGTCCGTGATCGCCGCAGGCAGGTTGAGCTGCTTCGCCGTCAGGATGTCCGTCGGAATGAGACGGAAGACCGCACCGGGTCCCGTACGGTCCATGAAGAAGTTCGCGCGGAAGCGCGCGAGTCCTTCGATCTCGTACGCGAAATCGGTGTCGTGCTCTTGGTCGAACTGCTTCTGGTTCTGCTCGGGCGCGATCTCGAACAGGATCGCGCGCATCTGATCCGCGGTCCATTCCTTCGCCCCCGACACCGGCAGCATCTCGCCGTGCAGTCGGAAGTACGGGGCGACGCCCGTCGTGAGGTGGAGGTCAGAGGCCTCCAGTTCGACCATCTTTTTGAAGAAGGCATCGAGACGCGCCATGAGATTGAGCTCCCTTCGGGGGGTGAAACCGGCAGTGCGAACGTTCCTCCCCGTGCTCGTGCTGAGACAGCCGCGCAGACCGAGAGGTGGACCGATCCCTGTCCTTCGGGTCGAAACGAACCTGGCTTTAGTCGGAGGGGGGAGAAAGGCCGCGCTCGACACTCCTGTGCGGTACGAGCCCTCACGCCCACCTCGAGGCGCAAGGCCATCTTCACTTCCGCACTCGTCACAGCCGCGCTGCCTAGCCTCTCGGAAAAGGAGCCGCGGACAGCTGCTGGAGCCTCTGCAATCCACGCGCTCCGTGGCGAAGCCCGAAGAACCGTCAACCCCGATTCCTGCATGGGTAGCATGCAACAGATGGGGAGGTCGACACGCTCGGTTCGACAACGGCGGCGCGCGGCTGCAGTCCTCGCGACATTGGTCACCACCGCAGTCGCGACCTCGCTCTTCGCCGCCTCGATAGCCGCCGAACGCGCAACGACTGAGTGAAACGCGGGCGGAAGGCCTACGTGCGCGCGGTTTCGTGAGGTGGGTTCGGCGTCGCGCGGCATCACGTCGGTGCATGACGATTCCGCGCTCGCCCCTCCATCGTCATCCTCCTCCTATGCAACTCCTCCTCGCTCTCGCGCTCTCGCTTCCCCCGTTCTCTCCCCAGGACGACGACTACCTCGCCGCCGCGAACGCCGCCGGGCGCGAGATCACCGATCGCGTGCGGGACGCCGAGGAGGATGGGAACCTGCTCACCGTCATGGAGGCGTTGCGGCGGCTCGAGGCGGAGTACGCGACGAAGGCGGAGATCGCGCGCGAGATGCTCGGTGTGTACGCGATGCAGCGGGCGGCGGAGCTGGGGAACGTGGTCGAAGCGTTGCGCTACGCGGATCAGGGCGCCCAGCCGGCCGCGATCGTGGCGGAGCCGACGCTCGCGCGCGTCGCGTCGCTCGACGCGGTGAACGCGCTCGACGTGATCGAGGCCGAGGCGGAGGACGAGCTCGTTGTCATGATCAACGAGGCGCACCACGTGCCCCAGCATCGCGCGTTCACGCTGCAGCTGCTTTCCCGCCTGCGTGCGCTCGGCTTCACGCACTTCGCGGCCGAGACGATTTCCGAAGCGGACGAAGAACTGCAAGCGCGCGGGTACGCGACCAAGGAATCGGGCGCATACATGGGTGAGCCGGTCTACGCCGACCTCGTGCGCGCCGCGATCGCCGAGGGCTTCGTGATCGTCCCCTACGAGGCGGACTACACCGCCGCCGACCGCGAGCTCGGCCAGGCGACGAATCTGATCGAGCGCGCGCTCGAGACGGCCGACGACGCACGTCTCGTCGTGCACGCGGGCTATGCACACATCAATGAGACCGGCGCAATCGCGAACAAGCGCGCCATGGCGGGTCAGTTGCGCGAATTGACCGGCATTGACCCGCTGACGATCGACCAGACCGTGATGACCGAGCACAGCGAGCCGCGCTTCGAGCATCCGATCTACCGGCGCATCACCGAAGAGCGCGAGCTCGAGGAACCCGTCATCCTCATCGACGAGTCCGGTATGCCCTGGTCGCTGGCCCCCGGCGTGCGTGACATCACGCTCTTCCACCCGCGCAGCGTCTTCGAGCTCGGGCGCCCGACGTGGATGCGGATGGACGGCCGGCGGCAGCCGTTCGAGCTGCCCGCTGACCTCTGCAACGACGAGCCGCGTTGTATCGTCGAAGCACGCGCGGCGGGCGAGGGCGAAGACGCGATCCCGGTCGATCGCGTCGAAGTCGTCGCCGGCGAGTCGGTGCCGGCGCTCATGCTCCCCGCTGGCGAGTTCGTGATCGAGGCGCGGAGCGCCGCGAACGAACGGCTGTGGGGCACGACCGTGACCGTGCCTTAGTCGAGCAGTTCGCTCGCGATGCGCTGCACAAGCTTGCCGTCGACCTCGCCCTTGTGGTCGGCGAGGACGGCCTTCATGACCTGGCCCATCTCCTTCTTGGAGGTGAGGCCGAGCGACTCGATCTTCGATCGCACGATGGTGCGCGTCTCGTCTTCGCCGAGTTGCTTGGGGAGATACTCGGCGAGGACTTCGACCTCGGCGAGCTCGATCGCCTTCAGGTCGTCGCGTTCCGCCGCGCCGTACTGCTCGGCTGAGTCCTGGCGCTTCTTCACTTCCTTCGCGAGGACGGCGAGCACCTCCTGGTCCGTCAGCTCCTCGCCCTTCTCGATGCCGCGGTTCTTGATCGCGGCGATCGAGAGCCGGAGCGTCTGGCGGGCGATCACATTGCCCGCCTTCATCGCGGTCTTCAGGTCGTCCTGGAGTCGTGTGTAGAGAGACATCGGGTGTCGTCCGTCAGGACTCGTCGTCCTCGGCGTCGTCGCCCTGCTCGTCCGTTGCGTCAGCCTCGTCGACATCCTCGTCGGTGAGTGCGCCTTGCGGAGCGTCGAGGATCGCCGGCGTCGTCGGGCCGCCTTCTTCCTCGCCCTCTTCGGCCGCCTCGAGGTCGGCGGCGCGAATCACTTCGGTGCCGACCAGACGGTCGTCGTCCTTGAGGTTCACCAGACGGACACCCTGCGTGCCGCGGCCCATCGGGCGCATCTCCTCGATCGGCGAGCGCACGATCATCCCGCTCTCGGTGATGAACATGACCTCGTCGGCATCCGCGGCCAGCGCCATGCTGATCACGCGCCCGTTGCGCTCGGTGGCCTTGATGTTGATCACGCCCTGGCCGCCGCGGTTCTTGATCGGGTATTCCTCAAGCGGCGTGCGCTTGCCGAAGCCGCGCTCGCACGCGGTGAACACCGTGCCCTCGGGATCGGTCGCGACCATCATGCCGACGACGTGGTCGTCGGCCTTCAGCTTGATGCCACGCACACCGTGCGCCTGGCGCCCCATGCCACGCGCCGCTTGCTCGTCGAAGCGGATCGCCTTGCCCGATGCGGTGCCGATCAGGATCGTGTCGCCCGGCTGCGAGAGCTGCACGCCGACGAGCTCGTCGTCCTCGTCGAGCTGGATGGCCCAGATGCCGCCGGAGCGCGGCCGGGAGTACTGCTCGAGCAGCGTCTTCTTGACGGTGCCCTTCTTCGTCGCGAAGAAGACCGAGCTCTCGCCGTCGAAGTCCGGGACGCGCAACACGGTGTGCACATGCTCGTTGTCGTCGAGCGGCAGCAGGTTCTTGATCGCTCGGCCCTGCGACGTCCGCGTGCCCTCGGGCAGCTGGTAGACCTTGAGCCAGTACACCTTGCCGCGGTTCGAGAAGCAGAGGATGTAGTCGTGCGTGTTCGCGACGAAGAGCGACTTGAGCACGTCGCCGTCCTTCGACGTCGAGCCCTTCACTCCGCGCCCGCCGCGCCCCTGAGCACGGTACTCGGCGAGCGACACGCGCTTGACGTAGCCCGCGCGGGAGAACGTCGCGACCATCATCTCTTCCGTGATCAGCTCTTCGATGTCGAACGAGCCGTCGACTTCCTCGAGCGAGACCTCGGTGCGGCGCGCGTCGCCGTACTTCTTCTCGACGTCGTCGAGGTCCTCGAGGATGATCGCGATGACGCGCGCGTCGCGTGCGAGGATGTCGTTCAGGTCGGCGATCTCGGCGACGAGCTTGTTGAACTCATCCTCGAGCTTCTCGCGCTCGAGCCCGGTCAGGCGGCCGAGACGCATGTCGACGATCGCTCGGGCCTGCACGCTCGACAGCGCGAAGCTCTGGATCAGCGAAGACTTCGCGGCGTCCGTGTCCGGCGCGGCGCGGATGATCTTGATGATCTCGTTGATCCGCCCGATCGCGATGCGCAGGCCCTCGACGATGTGCTTGCGCTCTTCCGCCTTGCGCAGGAGGAAGCGCGTGCGCCGCCGGATGACTTCCTTGCGATGCTCGATGAACGCGTCGATCAGGCCGCGCAGCGTCAGCGTTCGCGGTCGCTTCTTAGCGATCGCGAGATTGATGATGCTGTAGGTCGTCTGCAGCGGCGTGTACTGGAAGAGCTGGTTGAGGATGACCTGCGGGTCTTCGTTCTTCTTCAGCTCGACAACGAGACGGATGCCGTCGCGGTCGGATTCGTCGCGCAGGTCGGAGATGCCGGTGATGCGCCGGTCGCGCACGACGTCGACGATCTTTTCGATGATCGTGCTCTTACGGACCTGGTAGGGAATCTCCGTGAAGACGAGCTGCTCTTTCGTGCGCACGTCCTCGACGTGGCTCTTCGAGCGCACGATCACGCGGCCGCGGCCGGTCGTGTAGGCGCGCAGGAAGCCGCTCTTGCCCATGATGATCCCGCCGGTCGGGAAATCGGGGCCTTGCACCAGCTCGCACAGGTGCCCGAGCGAGACCGACGAATCGTGCAACACGGCGCGGATCGCGGCCGCCACCTCGCGCAGGTTGTGCGGCGGCAGGCTCGTCGCCATGCCGACCGCGATGCCGTCCGAACCGTTGCACAGTAGGTTCGGGAAGCGCGACGTGAGAACGGTCGGCTCCATGAGCCGCTCGTCATAATTCGCCTGGAGGTCGACCGTCTCCTTGTCGAGGTCGGCCATCATCTCGACGGCCGTCCCGTCCATGCGCGCTTCCGTGTAACGCATGGCGGCCGGCGGATCGCCGTCGATCGAACCGAAGTTGCCCTGGCCGTCGATCAGCGGGTAGCGCAAGGAAAAGCGCTGGGCCATGCGCACGAGCGTCGGGTAGATGACCGACTCGCCGTGCGGGTGGTACTCACCCGACGTGTGCCCGGCGATGTTCGCGCACTTGCGATACTTCGCCGACGGGCGCAGCTTGAGGTCGTTCATCGCGACCAAGATGCGACGCTGCGAGGGCTTGAGGCCGTCGCGCACGTCGGGCAACGCGCGCGAGTGGATGACGCTGAGCGCGTAGTTGAGATAAGACTCGCTCATCTCGTGCTCGATCAGCCGCGGCTCGGTGCGTCCGCCGCTCGGCAACTCGGGCGATTCGGGCGTCACTTGATCGGTGTCGGTCATCGTCGGGGGGTCGGGTCAAACGGGCGCGTCTCGGCGCGAAGAGCGCTCATCGCTCGAGCGTAGGAAGCGCGTGGACTGCGCGACGTTCGGCGCGCAGCGCGGCGGGAGGAACGCTCGGCTCAAAGGTCACGGTCGAGCGTCGATCGGGGCGGCTCGGAACGGGGTGTCGGTGCGGAGCGCATCGCCGTCCTCCGGATCGAGCGCTCCAAGGACGGGGGTTCGGAAGCGGCCATTATCACCGCCAAACCGGCCCGTTTCCACCTGCACGCATACGAATAGGGAAGGGATTCGTACGGCGTTCGACCCGCCCTCGATCGAGCGCGCCCGCGCCGTATCCTCGGCGCCCGAGAATCCCGCCACCCCCCCGCTCGAGCCCCCCATGTCCGACTCCCCCTCGCCCCTCGCCCTGGCCCTCGGCCGGATCCCGACCGGCCTCTACGTTGTGGCCACGCGCGACGGCGAAGCGCCCCTCGGCTTTGTCGGTTCGTTCGTCATGCAACAGGCCTTCGACCCGCCGACAGTCTCCGTCGCGATCGGTCGCGACCGCGACCACCTGGCGGCGATCCGCGCCGCGAAGTCGTTCGCGATCTCGGTGCTCGACGCCGAGAGCTCGAGCGCGATGGGCGCCTTCTTCAAGAAGTACGAGGGCGGAGAAACGGCCTTCGACCACGTCGAGCACTCGAACGCACCCGGCGGCGCACCGGTCCTCGACAATGCCCTGGCATGGGTCGACTGCGAGCTGACCGGCGAGTTCGACGCCGGCGACCACATCGTCGTCTTCGGCAAAGTCGTCGCGGGCGAAGCGCGCCGCGCGGGCGACCCCTCGATCCACCTCCGCAAGAACGGCCTGGGCTACTGACAGCAGTACGGAGTCGCACACCGAACGGAAGAACAGCAACGGAAAGTGCCGTAGCAAGCGCGCCGAGACGTCGGCCCCGAACGGACTCTTGGCGCCGACGGGGATCAGGCCGACGTCTCGGCGTGCTTGCTGCGACACTTTCCGTTGCTGTTCTTCCGTTCGGTGTGCGACTCCGTATTGCTGTCAGCGGAGTTGCGCGAGCGCGGTGATGTCGGGCGGTGAGGTTCGGCAGCAGCCGCCGAGGCCAGACGCGCCCGCGTCGAGCCAGTCGCGTGCGGAGGTCGCGGGGGTGCGCATCACGCTCGTGCCGCGCCAGCTTCGCGCTTGCGCGTCCCACACCTCGCCCGAGTTCGGGTAGGCCAGGATCGGCTTGGTCGTCGCCTGTGCGAGGCGGCGGATGAGGGAGCCAACATGGCGCGGGTCGGTGCAGTTCACGCCGACCGCGCAGATGCGATCAAAGCGCTCGAGCGCAGCGCCGCACGCTTCGATCGCGTCACCCGCGCACGTCGAGCGCTCGTCGCGACAGGAAAAGCTAATCCACGCCAGGGTGTCATCGAGCGACTCGACAATGCGCGCGAGGAGCGCGGCCTCGGCGAGCGACGGGACGGTCTCGAGCGCGAGTAGAGCCGGCGACTCGCCGCCATCGCGCAGCGCGCCGCGCACGGCATCTATGCGGTCCCTGTGGAATCGCTCGAGTTCCGCCACGCTCGCTTTGTACGCACCGGTGAACTCCGAGCCGTCGGCGAGCAGCGTGCCGTAGGGACCGAGCGAGCCGGCGACCAGCGCTTCCGCCTGGCGTTCAATACCACAATCAATATCCGGAATCGCAGATAAGACAATGTCAGACAGACCCAGACAAGCGCCCGATAAACGAACACAACGTGGTATGGCATTGCTGGTGTCCATGGTGTTGATCTTTGTGATGTCGATACTGGGGCTATCAGCCATGCGCTCCGCGACGCTGGAGGGTCGTATGGTCAGTAATTCTTACCAGAAAGACCTGACCCTACAGGCAGCGGAATCCGCTTCTGATGCAATTGTCGCTAATGACGCAACCATTGAGTCCGCAATCTGCACCACCGGGGAAAACG
>JAVJHY011568832.1:0-50262 GCA_035593235.1 Phascolosoma agassizii | reverse complement strand
ATGAAGACGCTTATAATTTTACCAGTTTCCCTTATGGCGAATTGCGGTGGTACGCAGGTTGATCCTGGTCAACTCAATGGGCCGCCAGCATGGTCCCTGGTTCAGGAAAGAGATTTAGCGGAAGTTAAAGAAGGCGATGATCTGACAGGCCACTATGATCAGTGTTACGTGAAATTTGGTCGTGCGAGAGATAAGCACGCGATTACGTCACGCTGGATTAAGACTGTTGTTAGCGTTGAATATTGATCTAACGCTGGGCTCTATCAGTCTTAGAAGCATTTGCTTTTTCCGGCCTCCAAGAAGGAAATTTTGCGACAAACCTAACGATTGACGGGCTCAAACCTTTTCCATTAACGTAGTAAAGCCCATTTGGTGCGTCCTCAAAAACATCATGACCGTCCTTTCTAAGGGCATCAATTGCTGCGTGTATGTCCATATCGGGCCTTTAGTTATTGTTTTTCACAATTATCGGTGATTTTAATGCCTTTTTCAGTGCGGAGATTAGTCCGCTCTATCTCCGCAACATTTGCGGCCCTAAGTTGACAGGTTGATGCCGCGTGAATTCGCAGCGGCCTTGATCATTTCTCGAAACGCCTTGATAGCGGGATATTCGAGGCCGCCATTTTCACGTTCAATTGGTATTTTGCTGGCGGCCAATAACATGCCTGAGTTCATGTCATAATCATCACTCAGTAGCTCGCGATATACTGCCTCGCGCATCTCATTTGTTACATCCATATCCGGCATTTCTTAGATATCCTTGTCACGCAGTTTTTCAAGCATAGTCATCATCACATATGTCATTTGATCACGTATGGCTTTTTCGCGTTCTGCTTCACTGCGATATTCTGCATTGAGCGTTTCGTACAACAAGCCTTGAAGGCTTTCCCATGTTGATCCCATGATGCGGGCCCTAACTTGACAGTTCACTCATGGCTTGATCGTAAGCCATGGTGATGCGCTGAAATTGCTCTGGATCACCGCCCAGATCAGGGTGGTGTGTTTTAGCCAGATCGCGATATTTGGTCTTCACTTCGTCTCTTGTGGCTGTAGGTGATACGCCAAGGTCTTCGCGCCAACCACCCGGTGGAGGCAGCGCTTCAAACGCTGAGAAGGCGCGCTCCATCATGTCGGAAGCGCCCCAGCGTTCTATGCCCCGGATCGCCTCAATAGTTTTTTGGATGGCGCGAACGTTGTCCTTGACTTTGTTCCAGCGATCACAGGCAAACACCATCTGTCGACCGTTGTGCTCAAAATAAACGGCCACACCAGGATCGTTTGGCTCAGGCTGATTGGCATAAGGCAGGCCGTCCCGGCGTAGCGCAACATTTGTTGAGAGCACCGTATAGCGACCGCCCATCAAATGAATTTCGTGAAACATTGAATCGCGCGCCTTAGCCATAGTGGCGTCAAAGCGGGATTGCTCCCGGCGCTTGGTGCGCGGCCATCCTTGCGGCCAATGTAATGGGTAGGCTTCAGTCAATTTTAGTGGCCTTAATCGTTTGAGTTATGACGCTTCGCTTTGGCGCGTAGCTCGTCAATCTGAAATCCTAGCTCATTTAGCAGTCCGGTCATTGTGTCTCCGTGCCCCGTTGCAAAACCATTTCTGATCATCCATTGCGCCAACATTTCCATAGTGGCCTTGCTTTCCTGCTCTTGCGCTGCAAACCACTCCGCTTCATCTGCCATACGACTAGACATGATCCGGGGCCTTTCTAGACAGTCTCTGCCAGCACATCTTTGGCGGCAAATTTCAATTTCTTAAACCACGGCGACAATTCACCAACGCCGTCTGTGTCTGCGGTAATCTCAACCTCGTGACCCCACCACTCTTCATCAGCAAGCTCATTAGCCGTTGGCTTGCGCCAGTGGATCAGCCCTTGGCTTTCAGCATGATCAAGGATCATCTGCCCGTCTTCTGATGGGCCGTAATCATCCCACTGACTTTCAATGCAGTCAGCAGCGAATAGAATAGCTTTTGCTGTGCTGTTATCCACTTCGGGGCCTTAATCTTTCTGTTTCAGTTCGTGGCGAATTGACCACGTTTTACCAGACTGGCGAGCGGATAACATCAGCGCTGGATATCGTCCATCTTTGCCTGGCAAATAGAACTCATCACGATACGGCCCAACACTTGCAATCTGCATTCTACGATCAACAATTATCTTGTGGCCAGCAGGGCTAACACTGCGTAGTTTTGAAACGTCGCGTTCTATACTCTCAACGGTGGGCCCTGTTGGCAGATGAAAGATTTTATCAATCATCGACGGCTGGCAAAATAAATCCTCAACCCAGCTATCAGGCAGTGATCCAAACGTCGATATAAGTCCGGTCGCCATTAGTGGGCCTTTTCGTTTGAGTTTCTAGCTGGGTTTGGCCGACCCAGCAATATTCATTTTTTGAATGAAGCAGGTTAAAGCGTTGGCGGTAGGGTTCAGTCATCGGAATGCTGGACCTTCCGTTGTGCCAAACGCATCGTAGTCTTCACCCATGAAGAACATTTTACCATGCGCGCCTTTGTAGTCCCCGATCTTCTTAAGGTATACTTTGTAGCCTTGGGCCCGGCGATCAGTTGATACCTGAATAGTAACGTGGTTTGTGGACCCTTCGCAAACTCCATGAATTCTGTCACGCCCTCCCAGGGGGCCAAACCATCCGTTGCCTAACGGTGTGTTGTGATAGCTTGCCACTGGAATTGTCGCGATATCAATTGATACTTCTTCCCCACTCAAAAATGTTTTTTCTCTCTGCAAAACAATCGTTGCTGGATATCTTGACCCTGAACCGTCATTTGCCATGATGCCATCGATCTCAAGAATTAGAGATGCCTTTTGAACGTTTCGGACAAATTTAATTTTGGCGCGAAGGGTCACGTAATCGACGTTGTCAACCACACCTACACTAGGCGGAATTAGACTTACTAAATCAAAGAGTCTAAATCGCCATCGTAACCAGCGTCGTAACCAGCTAGTTGGATTACTGAGATCCGCAAGAATAAATCCAGTCACAAAAATTGTTGTTGCGATGGCCAGAAGAAGTGCTGGCAAGTCTTGAAATAGTTCAGGCATGGCACATCACCCACGTTTTCAACCCGTTCGCCCATGTTATAGCGGCCTTAATCTTTCTTTTTGTCGTGGTCTGAATTTAGGACTTCGAGCATGTGCTCGGCGGGATACCATTCGCGCTCGCTGATCACCACGAGAGCGCGATCCCCGCCCTTACGGCAGTAGTCTCCGAGCACGCATTCCAAAGCGATGTGTCCGCCGTTGGTGCCGAGGACTTTCCAAATCGATTCGATCCCACTGCGATCTCCGGTATGCTTGGATGGGCCGTACGTCACGATTGCACCAGGAACAAGGTGCTCGACAGTCATGCCTTTCGGGCACTTCCGCGCCTGATCAATTGAGCGCTTCCGGTTAGTCTCGAAGTCTGGTCCAAGGAATGACATGTCTGGGGCCTCAAGTTGACAAAATCGCAGACGCCTTAGCGAGCTGCTTTTTGAGTTTCATGTTTTCGCGTCTAAGCGCCTTGTTTTCCGCTATCAACGCTCCCGCGTCCGCATCTTCATATTCAAGCCTGTCAAGGTGGTGTGAGACCTGCGATAGCGAAGACAGTTTGCAAGCCTTCATGATCTGTCGATATGTGGCGTCTGGGTTCTTGCCAACATACTTTTTGATCCGGTCTCTGGTCTCGCAGTTATGCAAAGTCAACGGGCTCCAATCGTTAATCGTTATTCTTGTCCGCTCCCAAAATTGTCTTTACGCGGCTTAAAACCCAGTCTGGGAATTCTGGATTTCTGGGCACCCGACGCCAGCACAAGACATCTTTTAAAAGATAATCTTTTCCATACCCGCCGTCAGTGTAGTCGCCATTGTTCGGTTGGTACCATTTCCCGTTTTCTTGATATGCTTTCATGATGTAGAAACCATTATCGGTTCCAACTTCACGGCCATAGACGTACACTAGACTTCGTTTCTTTGGTGCTGTTTCCATCGCGTTCCAAGACATATCCGGCCTTATCCTTTTTCTTCCAGCACGGCTATGCGCTCACTCAATTCTTTAAGACGCCGCTCAACAATCGGGACGGCGCAATTGGTCATATGATCGTTGGCTAAGCCGCAGACCTTACACACATCAACGTCAATGCCGTGCTGGAAGAAATCATCTGGTGTGGTTTTGAGCGGCATAGTGGCCTTTGCGGTTATCCTGGAAGCTGTCCAGTTTCGGCGAAATATTGAAGCGCTGGCAAAAGCTCTTTCACCATGCTCTGCGATAGGTGCATTCGAGTGTTTGAGCTGTGATGGATGCCATTTGGCGTGTTCTCAAGCTCGATGTCAGACCACCCATCGCCCGGCACAAATTTTTTGAGGCCGATATCGTTTGAGCCGAACCAGACATAACCTTCTTCACCAGCCGCACTGCTTTCTTGCAAAGAACACTCAACGCCGTATGCGTCGGAGAACTCACCATAAGCAAAGCCTCGGTTGGTCTTTTCGAATTGTTGCGTCATGCTTGGGTCCTTTCTCAATCGTCTTCGGGGAGTGCGTCTAGGCGACTTGCCCTGGTTGCATTGACGGCCTTAAGTTCATCGTTCTTTGCGTCATGCATTGCCATTACGTAACCACCGTGGAAACCGCGATAGTAGGCAATCTGAATTGCACCGCTCATTTTCCGGTCAACGCTGATGCCCTCATGCATTGCACGTTGCACCAGCTCTTGAACTGGTCTTGGCGAGGCGTCGCGCCTATCAAGCTGTCTCTTGCTTAGTGGTGGCATAGCGGGCCTTTTCGGTTACATTCTAATGGTCGGGGATTTCCCCAGAATTTTCTGTTCAATGCCTTGTGCGATAATCAGGGCGGTTAGTTCTTGCGCATTCGTAAATTGCAAAGCTTTCCTGCGAGCACGCAATGGTCCTGGATGGCCATTGCAATCCTTCAGGTCTCGGTATCCCTTTTCTTTTGCGCGCCATTCCAACGCTTCGGGTGAGCACAGCAAGCGCGCCAAGCGTAGAGCCATACGAAGCCCAACCCGCTTACCTCTTTCATAGTCGCTCATTTTTGCCATTGTGGCGGCCCTATCTTGACAGAGTTTCAGGAGCGAGGCGGGCACACACACCAACCTCATCAAGGATCAAATATCCGCCACAGCCCGGAGGCCCTTCACGACGAACAATCCTGTTCGATTCGTTTCCCCACTTGGCCATGCGACCGTCATTACCTGAATGATCTTCACGCTTATCAGCGGAGTGGACAGTGCGCCAAGCCATGCAATCCGACGCATCACAGTTGTAGCCGTGAATTGCCACATCATTGTTTGCCTGAAACTTGAACGGGCAAACCGTGTCCTTGGCAGCTTTGATGGTCTTTGGTTGCATAAGTGGCCTTTTCCTTTAAGCGAGTTGATTGATCAAATCGGCTAGTTTTTCTCGACGGTCATCCGGCACCTTTAAGATGAACATTAGTGGGTCGTTTGTGAACCTAGACCAATCACTGCCGCCAACCTGATCAACGCCCACAATGCCGTGACGCTCTAGTTGATCCTTGTCGATGTTCATTAGGATGTGAACGAGGTTTTTCAATTCATTTGACGTAAGCATATGGCGGGCCCTAAGTTGACAGTTTCGAAATTGCGGCGTCGTAACGGCGTAGGCATCGCTCAGCCGCCGCCTTACACCGCGTAATTATTTTCTCAGCGTCACTGCTTGCGTTATTACTGATCGTACCGTTTTCAAGAGCACCAATCACGCAATAAAATATATTGAGGTCACTGCGCGCTATCGCAGCATCCTTGGCTAATTGTTCTGCGTTCTGGCGTGACATAGCGGCCCTATTCTTTCTGTTTCAGCTTGTCGCGTTCCTCTCGCATAGCTTTACGCTCTGCCGGTGGAACCATGAACTCTGGAAAATGCTTGCGCATACGGCGGACAATGCTCGCCCACTCATCACGCTCGGACTGCGTCCCAATTTTCCGCCCATTTTCTCTAAACTTTGTCATTTCCACACCCTTATACCCAAATGCCCTTGACAATGTCAATACGTCATATACGTTACCAACAACCAATACACCTAGGAAAAACAGTAAAATGTTGACGAATCCCCGGAACGCCGCCACAGACGGCGACATGAAAGATAAATGGCTACAGGTCCGGGTGGATGAAGAGCTTGAGCAGATGCTGACTGATCTGCGTCGGGCAGAACCTGATTTGCCGAATAAATCAGAGATGATCATACGCCTTGTTGAGCAAGCCCATGAAAAGCTTGGGCGAAAACAGGCGAGCAAGAAGAAATAAAGCGGTCGATTCCACTTGTCCACTTAGTCTATGTTAGAGACTAGACAGAACCTCTAACAAAAATGTGTGGCAAGTGGCTAAGAAACGATCAAAACAGCGTCGAATTGGGTATGCGAGGGTATCAACACGAGACCAAAACCTAGACATGCAAGTCGCTGGTTTGCGTCGAGACGGGGTGCTTGAAGATGATATACACGTTGAGAAAGTGTCAGCCTCGTCACGCGACCGGCGCGTTCTCAATTGGTGCCTGTCAACCTTACGCCCAGATGATGTCCTGGTGGTCTGGAAGCTGGACCGACTGGCCCGCTCAATTGTACAGATGCACAAGATTTTCGAGTTTGTTAAAGAGCGCGGCGCATCCATCCACAGCCTCACTGAATACATTGAAACCGAGACCCCAGAGGGCATGTTCTCATTCAACATGCTGGCCAGCTTGGCTCAGGTTGAGCGCGACCGGGACAGGTTTCGAACGATTGAAGGCATTAAGGCTGCAAAGCTCAGGGGTCAAAAGTTTGGGCAGCCACGCAAGCTTTCAGACAAAGAGATTAGGACAATCCGCAAGTGGCGGCGTGAGGGTATGAGTGTGAGAGATATCCGCGACGGAATTAAAAAAGAATTCAAGAAAGAGGTCTCAATTCAAACGGCCACAGTGTGGTCGAGACCTAAAAAGCGATAGGAGCCTAAAGCCGATGACTCGCGAGCCGTGGCCAACCAAGGGTCCAGACTACAACACTTGGAACATGGACCTAAGTCGGTTCGTCTCAATTCTTGATGGTGTTGAGGACCATGGATGGTGGACGCAAGATTGGCAGTTGAAATATCTCAACATCAGAGTGGACACGAGAGACAATGCGTTTGTCCTAACGGCTCGTGCCCCAGGTGAAGAAGACAACCAACGCATTTCACCAGATCGTGTAATTGACGCCATAGAGGCGTGGAAGAAACGTTTGTCAAGATGAGGAGCGTCATGCAGATCTGGTGTTGCCAATGTCAGAAAGACGTTGAAGCCCGATTGACCACCGGCGCTGAAACGTATCCGCATCGTCCAGACCTCGCAGACCTGCCGCGTTGGATTTGCGATGGTTGCAAAAATCATGTTGGCACACACCACAAGACGGCAGATAGAACGCGACCATTGGGGAACATACCATCCCCAGAATTAAAGCGTGCCAGAATGCACATCCATGATCTAATTGACCCGGCGTGGAAATCAAAACGGATCAAACGCGGCCATCTTTACGCACGATTAAGTGAGAAGCTAGGCTATGAATATCATACGGCAGAAATCAAAACCGTTGATGATGCTCGGGAAGTGTATCGAGTAGCCCGAGATGTCATTAGAGATTTGTCTAACTGAGGAGCGTCACTAATGCGCGAGACATTTAAAGATCACACCTTTAAAAAGGAAACTTCCAGTGGATGGCTGTGTCGGCGCGAAAAGAGCTGGTTCTATGGGTTCAGAGTATTGTGGGCACCGGGAACCCTTGTGATTGTTGGCGACTGTGGCGAGATGGTTGTCAATCACTACAGCTTCACAACGCCATACAGAGCAGCGGCTTGGGTTCGCGGTGCTGGCTGGGACTATTTCATGGAGAAAAGTCAATTCGGCCAGGAATACGACCAAGAGGCAACAGCCCGACACCTTGTTGAGAACGCATATGAATACCTAAAACACTGGAACAGCCTCGATCACTTCAAAACCTTGAACGATGTCGGCGACGAGTGCGGTGGTTTGTTTTTTAACAAGAAAGACGTGTCCGACCCAATCGAGAGAAAAGAGCTGTGTCGCGAAATCATCAGTCTGGGTGAGTCTGACAGCTTAGATGCACACGATCTTTGCGCAGCTACGGAAGACTTCGAGTCGCTGGTTCACAGTTACCCCGAAAAACACCGCCTTAAGTATGAGGCTATCCGATGGTGGGCAGACGCGCTCTGGGAAAACGAGCCGCTCTATCACAAGGCATGGCGATACTGGATCAGGGTTAAGTACGACACCGAAGGTGCGCTCGATGCCTTAGAAGATTTTATCAAACCAAATGAAAGCTGGGCATGAGGAAGAAAACGGATGGGGAGGCTTTAACCAGTGACTGAGTGTGACCAGGAGGCCGCGCGTGTAATTCGGCAGTTCGCTTATAAAAAATTGCGATTCGATTCTGATATCGGGGATGATCATGTTTGGTGCTCAGATAGCAACGCCTCGCTGAATGGATACGATCTCATTGAGTATTTAAAAAAACACGGGCTTGAAATCAAAAAGCGATGTTAGAGCAGCAACGAAGGAGCGATAACGATTGAGGAGTGGTAGAATGTCAGACGGCGACAACGTAATTTTCCTAGCTTTCAGCAATAATGAACAGGTTGCGGAAGATGGTGGAATGATGGCTTGCCGTCACTGTCGCAACAAAACATTTACGCACAACTATGACAGCAGTGATAAATTCCCGCTTGTGAAATGTGCTGCATGTGGGTCTCATATTGGCCGGTGTGGTTGGGCAGATAACGATGAAGAAGAATAAGGGGCCAGGTAGCTCAACTGGATAGAGCAGCGACCTTCTAAGTCGCAGGTTGCAGGTTCGAATCCTGCCCGGCTCACCAACAATTTGATAGGAGTGTATGACGATGCGGGGACACGAGGCATTTTCAGAGAAGTTCGCAGCAGAAACAAAGTCGGCGCGAAATATGGGTAACAAGTATGAAGCAGATTGCTATGGCCGTTTCCCGTGGGACGCAACGATAACACTTTCCAAAGAGGCGTTTGGCCGTCTCGGTTTCTTTGCGCACATGCACGGCGGCGCATTAGGGTCAAGCTTTTGTTTGGGTGGCAAGCCACCGTCCACAAAAGCTGCAAGAGGTTACAGTGTTGACGTTCGTGTGTTCTTGCGACCGCAAGACGTTGCCAATTTTGAGGGTGACGCAAAGGTGAAAATTAAGCCCCCGCCAATGGCGGCTGTGGCATAATCGAAAAGGAACCATAGTGAGATCACCATCTGATCAGGAGCAAATCGACGTGTTTTACGCGATCATGCACGCTGCTAATTTGATGCAGATCACATTCAAGCGTGCACACTTTAAGGACATTGTCGAGGCAATGAACCATTGGAGCTACGCACATCGTTCTGGCAACGGCGAGATTACAGATGATGAGCAGCAGTCGCGCATCAACGCCGCGTTTTGGGCTTTGCAAAAAGTCGTAAATAGAGAAAACGGATGAGGAATCTTGCACTACTTTTTAGATTGTAGTGCAAGAGCAAACCGAAAAGGACCGACACCATGTTAATGCGCAACGTTACGGAGGAAAAAGTTTTAGAGCTTGCATCGAAGCCGGAAGGCTTTCGCGTCGGTTGGCTCTGGCGTGACGATAGACTGATGAATTACTGCGTTCGCATGAAGAAGGCGGGCAAACTCACATCGAAGCAAGGCCGTGGCGAAACGCGGTTCTATGCAAGTAATTAGGGAGGGGTGCCGTGGAAAACAAACTCGTGATTATAATTTTCATCGCCATGGCTTTCTTGATAGCGAACAATAGCGGTCGCCTTAGTCAGTTAGAATGCGCTGCGTCGGAAGGCCGATATGTACCTGTCTGGAATTTTTACGGTCTATTTAAAATTAGAAAATGCGAAAACGGATAGGAGCGTATCCGACATGGACGATGGAGATAGATTAAAAGAGATTATAGAGAGTGGCGGTTCGTTTGTTGTCATCGGAGAGCGACATGGACGACATCACCTTGAAGTATTTGGGAACGCGCCAAAAGAAAAAATAAAAGACTGGTGCAAGGCAATCGAAAAAGATCTTGATGGTATGCCCAACACCACACTGACTCAACAATAAGGAGCGGTTGCAACATGAAGGAAAAGTTGACTGAGGGCGAAGGTGACGGCACGTGTTCCCCGCCCACGCGGGGATGAACAGATTGCCCCTACAGAAGCGTGTGCAGATCATTGGATGCCTTACTGAAGGCATGTCCATTCGCGGCACAGCTCGGATTGTAGGCTGCTCTAAAAACACCATCGTCAAGTTGCTGGCTGAGGTCGGAGAAGCGTGTCAGTGGTATCAGGACAAGCACTTACGCAACCTCAATTGTCAGCGTGTTCAACTGGATGAAATCTGGTCCTTTGTATATTCAAAGGAAAAGAACGTCCCTGACGACAAGCGCGGGGAAGCGGGGGAGTGGAATCATTATGGATCTAAAATATAACCACCCCCTCACCCACCTTTACTTTATTTTTCATTAAACGTGCGCCGTCAACACGTTGTTATTAAAGGATAAATCCTGGTGCGTTTGCGCCTAAATTCCGGATAACACCGGCTCTGAACTGTTTCGGCGACCCACAGAGTACGATCCCCCTACTTAAATTGCCATCGCACACAGCCGCTTAGGTCTTTTGATTGTTTTAGTCCTCCGTAGGCCCTTATGGGCCTAAGTGCCTTTGACACTCTCCTTGTTAGGTCCGAAATATACCTCTGGTCCCTCGGATCATCACCTCTGACCGCTATTAGCTCTTGAGCAATCTCCCTGCTTCGCATTGGCCCGTCTGCATCCCTAAGCACGTCCATGATGGCCCTAAGCAGTTCACCCCTCCCAAATACCACTTGCCGTTTCTGCCGTGGCATCATCGACTCTAGATCGCCCTTGTAGTCCAGCGTTCCAAGAGTCCTATCTAGGGCGAGAAGGTCACTTTTACCAACATCACTCAAGCCCCCGCTCTTTGGGGCTTGGTGCGTTTGCTACATAAGTCCGCAGTTTTATTGCCAAAACACCTAGCCGGTTCGCGGCATGTACTCGACATGTTCTGCAATACAAACAACTGCAGGCACGCGAGAGCATCTTTTAAAAAGTCTTTTAATTCAAGGGTTTTATATGGTGCTGCCGGAGAGATTCGAACTCTCGGCCTCTCCCTTACCAAGGGAGTGTAACGCCAACAAATACGGCGTTGTTCGCTTGTCTTTGTCATCATCTCGCCAATTTTATGTTTGATCTGACAATTTGGGTTACGCTCGGCACGCCTCGGATTGCATCATCAACGTGACTTTGTTCAAGGTGTCCATAGGTGTCCGCTACAACCTTGATCGACTTCCAACCCCCAGCCTCTTGAACAGTTTTGAGGCTTGCACCGTTTGCCAAGAGACGCGCTGCAAAGGCGTGGCGACCAACTTGGTGCGGGCTGTAGAACTTTGCCTCTGCGTTGCGCGCGGCGATTTCCAACTCACGATAGACAGATTTGCGGTTGGTGTAGGTGAACAAGGGCGCGTCGAGATCCTGGCTGTCACCCCACAGATTCAAAATCGCCGCGTGAGCATCATCGTGAAGTGCGACGCGCCTAGGGTCTCCATTCTTGGTTTCTTTAAGCAGGGCCTCTCTGCGATCCAAGGAGACATCTCTACGGGTGAGGTTCAATGTTTCTTGAACACGTGCGCCGCCATAGGTCATAAACATGGATGCACAGCGACACCGATCCGTTGCAAACGGCATCACCAGGCTAAACCAATCATCCTCAGGATACTCTACAACCTTGCGTGTAACCTTGGGCGGCTTGAAGGTCTTTTTGAATGAAATGACTTCATCGTCAAGCGCTTTGTTGTAGATCGCATTCAGGGGAACGTACACGCTGCGCTTGACGTGTTCCGGGGACTTGCCTGCAAATTCTGCCACGCAATAATCTGACACCATGCGCGCACCAAGATCTTCTGCAGACAGCTCGCCCCATTGCGTGATGAGGGGTCGCATAAACCTCTTTTCACCACCCTGCTGTAAATAGTACGTCACCAGCTCAGCAAATAGGATTTGCTCCGACTTTTCAGCAAGGGCATCGATTTCCTGCATTTTGCGAGAGATCCAATCGTCTGCCTCTAGTCGTGTAGTAGCTCCAGTGCTGTTTCGGACGCGGACAGTCTTGTATGTGCCGTGGGCTTGGTAGATCCCCGTTTTCTGGTCTTTCTTGGGTTTGATGGACATGGCTTAAGGGTCTCTAGAACGTTGTTGAAATCATCTCGTGTTAAAAACATACGCTGTCCTATCACGCGGCAATTGTTGGTTGCCTTGGCGGTCTCGCGAAAGCGGCGCTCGGCCATTGGTATAGGCATCTCATCTAAGCATTCCTGAATTGTTAACAGTTGTTGTTTTTCGTTCATTTCCACCTCTCTACCGTTCCATCCATGCGAATGCGCACTCCTGACTCGCGTGTTCCCGCTAGCGGTCGTGATTTCTTTTTTGTTCTAACGTTGATGCGCTCTTCAAATTGGCGGCGCGTCTTATCGATTGCAGGACGCCTTGCTTTTGTTTTTTTGTCATGACATTCGGGGCATCCGACGGTGCAGTTATCGAGGTTATTGTCATGGGTTAGGTAGTCCTCTGCAGAGTGATCGTATTCGGGCTTCATAGGCAGAATGATTTTACGATTGCAGCGCGTACCTTCACCGGGTCGCGCTATCTCTCCGTTTTCATCCAACACGAACTCACAACGTCCTTCAGCGCGCATCCAAGCTGCAAGCTTTGTTTTTTTGGTGAACTCCTTGCGTGGCATTGAGTGCGCGGTCCTTTCATTAAATGTGTCGCAATACATTTCGCGACAGAAAAGTGTCGTGATATTCAGTTTGCAAATTCGCGATTAAGCGTACTCACGCTACGTGTTTTGTTAAAAACGTAAACTGTTATCTCTGATCCGATATGTCGCAAATATCCGACACGATATGAATGTCATTTTTATACGACATCGAGTATCTGCATCTATATTTCACACCGAACATTTGTTTTTCACGATGGCGGGCCTTTCCTTCATTCACTTAAAGCACCAGCGAGCCGGGAGAGATATTAACCCGCTGGTGCCCTGGTTCCCGCTCACGTGCGGATTGGTGTTTAGTCCTCAACCCTTCGCCATCCCTCGGGCGTGTATTCACGCTGGCGACGAACCCGGTATGTGCCAGGCTCAAACTGAATGGCCTCATGCGTGTCGTGTGACCGGAGATGGTTTAGAGTTGTTTTTTTCTCTACAACCAGCAGGCAATCCATAATGGAGTCTGGAAGCTGATATAGTTTAGCTTTGGAGGCTTCCATGACGTGCGAGTGACCCGTTTCCGAGTGCGTGACGATCACCTGTCCGTTTTCTGGTGCCACTTCTTTTGCGCCTTCTGGCAGGGTGTCATCAACACGCATGATATGAATGTCGCCTTGAGCGCATACGTTCTTAAAAGTTCTCATTATCTTTCCTTATGTTCTGATCTCTGGAATCTTGAAGTCATCAGCCTCATAGCCATACGTCCACGCATTGGCCTCAAGCGCTGTTGTCATTTCAGGGGGTACAGGGAGCGCAAAACCACGTCCCGTGCCACAACGCACACGCAAGAATTTTTCAGGACCACTGTCGGGCAGTTCAACCACAACAAGCGTTCCAACTTCAGGATCGTCCTGGTCAATCGTCTTGGCTTTGAGTTCCGTAAGGATGTTATCCCATCCAATGATTTCACATGCCGCACGGCGTTGCTCGATGTTGTCCCACCGCAAAGCTGTTTCAGCCGTTAGGGACTGAGGGTCTTTGATCCAATCGCTCGGTATGTTTACGCCATGCCAGCAATACACACCCCAATCATCAGAGTAACGACACGCCATTCCAAGCTCTGAGTGTAGGCGTTGTTCTGCGTCAAAATGAACTTCTCGGGGGCGGTCACTAACAAAACAAATACCGTCCCATGGCGCCCACCATCCTATGCTTTTTGACAGCCGCCCCCACTCAAGCAAAAGAGCGATGTCGTCGGCTTTGTATTTGACGCCAATTTCATGCCCAAAGAGATAAAACGCCTCCCACGCGCACCAGTGTTGTGCGCCCCATCTGTTGTTGAGGAAGTATGGTTCTAGCGAGTCCAACTGCGAGTCCAACTGCGAGACCAACTGCGAGTCCAACTGCGAGTACAACTGCGAGCGCAACTGCGAGTGCAACTGCGAGTGCAACTGCGAGTCCAACTGCGAGTCCAACTGCGAGTACAACTGCGAGTACAACTGCGAGTGCAACTGCGAGTCCAACTGCGAGTCCAACTGCGAGTACAACTGCGAGCGCAACTGCGAGTCCAACTGCGAGCGCAACTGCGAGTCCAACTGCGAGACCAACTGCGAGTCCAACTGCGAGTGCAACTGCGAGTCCAACTGCGAGCGCAACTGCGAGACCAACTGCGAGCGCAACTGCGAGCGCAACTGCGAGCCGTCATTCTTTAGTGTTACGAAGACCCAATTCACGGCCATCTCACACATGGCTGGTGAAGAAAAGTGCAGGATGGCTGGAGCATCTTTTCCTACACGCTTATAAAAGCCACGAATGACCTCATCGCCTGTTTCGAAGTCGGCAGGATCACAGCAGAGACCAGCCTGAAGCCACTCTTCACGAAATGCGATGAGTTGGGCTTCTTGCTCAGGCGTCAGTTTTGTGATCATCTCAACATCCTTTTCTCGGTTCGCTCATTCGCTTCTTGCGAGACGTGTTCCCAGTACTTACGATCAGCATCTTTCATGTCGATCTCACGGTCTTTGGCCCTGCGTCTCGCGTTGTGCATCTTGCTCAAGTAGTTCTTATAGGCATCAGATGTTTTTGCTGTACGCCCAGCATCAAGACGCTTTTCACCAGCGGTAATTAATTCCTCAACCAGCTCGCCATAGAAGATGTCTTTTCCTTCTTTGAGGCGCTGATAGTTGTCATCAAGCGCAACATGATCCTTGGCCAACAGTCGCCATTCTTCGCGCAACCTATCTCGGTCACGAATGTCACGGGGGATGTTGACAGCAACGTTCAATGCACTGGCCCCGAAAAGTAACTCACGACATCATCAACATCGTCCGGGTATTTGCTTAAGCCCGAAACAATCTGTTCAGATTTTGCGTGATAAAAATTGCGCTGGCGGCGCATGTCTGCAAGCTCGATACACAGATCAACATTGGCTTTCTGACGTTTGG
Organism: Phascolosoma agassizii; assembly: GCA_035593235.1. Lineage (NCBI taxonomy): Eukaryota > Metazoa > Annelida > Sipuncula > Phascolosomatiformes > Phascolosomatidae > Phascolosoma > Phascolosoma agassizii. The sequence goes on along the minus strand of JAVJHY011568832.1, from coordinate 35,035 downwards.
CCAACTCTTTTGTTTGACAAAAAACAGTCCGGGCCAGAAAGCCCGTTACAGCGAGTAGAGCTATGATGGTGGTGGTAATCATAGCTCCCCCTCATTATCTGAGGTGTGCGTCTCACCTTCATCAGAGAGACCTCCAACATGAAGCGTGGCGGCCAGCATGAAGCCAAGCGCAAGGCCTGCAAGAAAACATATGTAATAGGCAAGGTAGGTCATGCGGCTGCCTCCGGTAGAGCATCGCTGATCTGATCACTGGTGCTGGCTGCGGGTATGGCAACGCGCGGCTTGGAACCTGGCGCGCTGTATGGCGTTAATTTTTCACCAAGCGTTTCATAAAGTTCATTGCACCCCATTTGCAGGTCTTCGAGTGAGCAGCGCTTTTCAAGAAACGTTTGCGATGATGTGCCAAAGACCGCCTCAAGTGTATCGATGCGGTTTTTCTTATCTTCTTTGCTAGTGCCGAAGTTCTTGGTCAGCACGTTGTTAATCAGATCCAGGCACACATTGCGCTCAACACTGCGATCTTTAGCATCAGGCTGAACCATGTCGGCTGATGTTCGAGACGTATCAACGGCGCGTTGTTTGCCGCCCCAGTTGAGCTTTTCAATGTGGGGGCAAAAATCCCTAAAGGTTGGATCTGCAAACTCTTTGCCATCCAGCACGCGAAAGCGATCTTTCATGACCACAGCCTTGCGTGTAACAAGAGCGGTGTCTGGGTCCGTGTCCTTTTCCATGGCGACAAGTAGCGATGGCTCAAAGCCAAGCTCTTTTTCAGCGCTCATTTTCACACCAGATTTTGCGATCTGTTTCTTGCCGTCATCATCCTCATAGTGGTCATACTCAAAAGCGGCGCGACCACACATCAGAATGTGCAAATTGGAGTTGATGTAGGGATCGGTAAAGCCCGCGCGCCATTGTTCCTTGAGCACCATCCAGTCATTCATGGCAAGGCCACGATAGCGCTTCTTTTTCTCTTTGTAGGCTTTCTGAAACTCTAGCCATACGTGACTGATGGAGTCGATGATCAGCACGCTAGAGCGTGCTTCAGCCTCTTTAACAGCTTGGACAAGATCAGAGAAGGCGCGCGACTTGAGAACCTGAAGCTCTATGCCGTCCTTTTCAAACTCATCAACAAGGTAGTCGGATCCGCCCTCAGTATCGAAGAAAAACACAGGGCGACCGGCGTAAGGCATGTCTTTTTTGATGGCCGCTTTGTAGAGACCCTTTGCAACAAGAGACGCTGTGTAGGTTTTGCCTGAACCAGCGAAACCGAGTAGGCCCATCTTAAGATAAGAGGCTTCACACTCTGCCTTTTTGAACAATGTCATGCCGCCACCTCACGTGGTTTGAATTTCACTTTTTCAAGCTCTATGGCAGCTTGATCTGCCGCTTCTGCACAAATAACGTAGTAGTGCAGAACACTTGGATCACTGGGAAACATCAGCGTTGCTTCGTAAGCGTTTTTTGCTGTTTGTCTCGCTGCGACTTCCTTGCGGTTCGCTACGACAATTGCTGGTTCTTTGGGTGTTGTTCTGGTCATCGCGTTGGATCTCCCGCATCTTTCGTTCAGCGTTGTGTAGATAGGCGTCGAGGTCTAGACATTCTGAAATGTGTTTCATGGTGCAGCCTCGATCAGGTCAATAAGTTTTCTTGCCATTTCTTCATACGCCGCGCTCTCCGCGCTCTCCGCCGCGCTCCCCGCGCTCCTCGCCGCGCTCTCCGCCGCGCTCCTCGCCGCGCCCCCCGCGCTCTCCGCGCTCCACGCCGCGCTCTCCGCCGCGCTCCACGCGCTCCACGCCGCGCTCTCCGCGCTCCACGCCGCGCTCCCCGCCGCGCTCCTCGCCGCGCCCCCCGCGCTCTCCGCGCTCCACGCCGCGCTCCACGCGCTCCACGCCGCGCTCCCCGCGCTCCTCGCCGCGCTCCTCGCCGCGCTCTCCGCCGCGCTCTCCGCCGCGCTCGCGTCTACTTTGTTTCCCTTAGCAAAAAGAAGGGTAACGTCTGCGCATTGCTTAACAGCGTCACGCACAAAATCATGAGAGATTCCTGGATTTATATTTTGATCCGTTAGAATCCAATGAAGGAATTGCCAGCCCACGCGAGACAAGTCTTGCCCCGGCTGGATCGATGCCATAAATCGCTCTGGCCACCCCCCGGCTTCATCGTTGGGCAACCCTTCAAAGATACAGTCCTCTAGCCGGGCGAGCATGACGGGGATGCCAAAGCGGTGCTCATACTCGATGTGTTTGCCTGAATAAACTGTGCATCCGACTGCACACCCTTTTCCGCCTTCCCAATATTGCCCCTTAACCAACTCATCAGCCCTTCTATGGGTGGCGAGTTGAGAAAGGATCTCGTCTTTAGTGCTCTGTTCTCCGTGGTATGCAATTAGGTGGCTCATGGCTGCCTCCCATAAGTTCCGTGTTCACGAACGGGATCAAAATCGTAATTATCAGGATCAAATTGCCAGATAAGGTCTGACCATCGCTCATAGGCTTCAACTATAATTTCACAGGCGATTTCACTGCTTTGTGCTTTTGTCTTCACCATCCGGTGGACGTAAGGCTCGCGCTCTTTGAAGCAATTGAAATCGATGTTGTGGTATTCGTCTTCGCCGTCTTCGTTTTCGGTGATCCAGTAGATGGCGTCGATGTCAGGGCTTTGATCTTCGCTGGCAACGGCACCACGCAAAATCAAAGGCTGGCCATTTCCTTGAAGCGCATCAACTGTGAAGTGTTCTAGGATCGCGTCGGAATGAAACTCTTCAACCTCAAACCCGCGCGCGACGATCAGGTGACCGTTCAGTTGGTTGCTAAATCCACCTGATCCAGAATGAACATTATCATTCCCACGCGATGCGGATGGGAGACGTCCAGGATCGCTGAATTCAACGTCTGCCCCGCCTGAGCGGTTCTGTAGCCCATCACAAACGCTGTTACTTCCGATACGTTCCATTTTTCCATTGCGCCCTCTTTGTTGAGAAAAGGACGCCTCCCTACCGACCTAGCTGGATTGCTAGGCTCCCCGCGTCGAACAGAGTGTTCTGATGCGTTGATATGGAATATAGTTCCATGCGCGATTCGCGTCAAGTTAAAAATGGAATTTTTTTCCACTGATTTCGAGTTGCATCCCCCACGGGGTGTGGCTAAAAAACACTCTTGCCAAATGGAAACGAATTCCATATCATGTGATTCATGAAGAAATTTAGAACGATAAGTGAGCTTATCCAAGATGCTGGCGGTGCAATTGCTATCGCAGACGAAGCCACGCGACGAGCTGAAGTCGATGCGCACCGCAGAGAATTAACAATGTCGGCTGTGCACAAGTGGCGCAAAAATGGGATTAGCAATCATCATTTTCAGCTCATAATTGACCTAGCAAAATCAAGTGCTAATGAAATTCACGCAGCCAACGCGGCCCTTGAAGTAAAAAAAAATAATAACGTCAGTGATATTCGAATGGCTGGCTGATCTTAAGTTGCGTATCCCAGTACACCAGAGTCTTGCGTGAGTTCATTTGGCTGTAGCGACCTTTATCTCACCTTGGGGAGACGAACAGGTTCAAGCCCAAGTTAGTAGTGTGGATCAGGCTCTTCGAAGGCCCCATACGAAATGTCAGATGATCTCACGCAACGCTTTGAATGAAGTGTTTGCACCTAAGAGTTGCAGTAAGGGGGTTGTGCCACGCCGGTCTAGTGGCTTTAAAAATGACTTCCCCTTTGGTAACGGGCACCGGCCCGCTGCACCTCTGCCAGTTGCGTTTATTGCGTCACGTATGCCCGACGACAATAGCGCCGGGGTGATGTGTGTAAGTCCAAGCTGAACTGCCGGTTCAATCGCTTAGGCTACCGTCACCCTAACCCTATTGTGTGAGAGCAGTAGGATGTCCGAAGCACCCCTTCGGGCGTTTCCTCCCTAAACTATGGCGCTTTTTTTTGCGTGCGCCGCTTTTCTTGGATGCACGCTATGGTGAAGAAAACTAAAACCGAGCGCATCATGGTGCTTTACGTAGATGGCTATAGCACGCGTGAGATTGCAGATCGTGTTGAATGTGATCCCGCCTATGTGCGCGTTGTTGCACGGCAGCGCAAAGGCAAAGGGCAGTCTAAGCATGACAGGAAATACGCGTCCGCGCTTCGCGCTCACGCTGATTATGAAAAGGCGCGTCGTGCGTCACGCAAAGCCTATCGAGATGCGGTGAAGGCTGGACTGACTCGACATGAGGCAACTAAAGCTGCTGGGCACGCGCACGTTGCTACGATCAGAAAGACAGGTCGCATCCAGCGCAACAAGCAACTAGAGGCGGCTTGATGTTTGAGATTTCACATCTTCAGTGGGCCATGTTCGCCTTACCTATGATTGGGCCAAGGCTATTTGCCAATGGCAACACACCACCGATTGAACCAGATGATCCACCACCACCCGCGTCTGCGCTAGAAGTGCCAGAAGAGGCGCCACGGGCTGATTACGCGTTGAAGCTACCGCCCAATGTCATTCTGTTTAAACGCGATCCCGTGTACTCAGGTACTTATCTTGAGCCCCATCAGTTTTGCCACAGGTTCTGCCTGTGGATGGTTGAAAACAACCACACCAACTGGATGTTGTTTTGGCATGTCGACAACAAGATTGAACGGTTCTGCAAAGAGAAGAATTATCGCTACCCAGATTACACCGCGATCCGTTCCATTCTCGCTGACATGCTGCGCACAAACTACAAAGAGCGCCAATACGTGTCTTCGACCAAATATCGACACCTGCAACCGTTCACAACGGCTGAGCGTGTGACGGTTTACAAATTCACGCCCGGCCTCGTTGCCTTTTTAACAAAGGATAATAGGGCCATGGATCAGATTGCAGACAGGTTCCTAACCCATTCCCATGTCGATCCTGTCACTCCTAGGTCGAAAGCTAGGAGCAATGGGCGGAAGGGTGTTTCACGAAACAATCGGGGTCAGAAATCAATTACGGGAAATTCCCATAATAAGGCCAAAAAACAAGCAAAAACAGCGCATTACCTCGATGATGCTGGATGGCAGGAGGCGGCATAGATGGGTCCAAAGCGCCTCACGAAATACCGCATTCGAAAGCTCGTGGAACTCCCTGATATAGATCTCGAAAATCGCGTAGCGCGAACGCTCGACGTGGCTCAAAAAAAGAAGTGGCGTACAGTCCGTTTTGTCTTGGGTTCTGTGCGATGGCGCGGCGGTGAAACAGCTTTTGAGCTTGTTGAGATGTTTGAGCGTTCAGTAAATTGCAGACCAATCAAACGGAGGGCCATATGACGGAGACATATGATCCTGCCGATAATTCAGCCAAGTGTTATGATCTTGCCATCAAGACAATGCGCGAAAAGTTGGAATCGTTTCCAATGAAAGTCATTGGCGATTGCACGCTATACCAAGGTGATTGTCTGGATTTGATGCCTCTTTTGCCGCAAGTGGATGCGGTTGTGACGGATCCTCCTTATCACTTGACCAGCATCGTTAAGCGGTTCGGAAAAGAAGAGTCAGCTCCAGCCAAAGAAGGCAAGACGGGTGCATATGCCCGTGCATCAAAAGGGTTTATGGGCAAAGAATGGGACGGTGGTGACATCGCGTTCCAGCCTGAAACGTGGGCTTTGTGCTGTAATCTCTTAAAACCCGGTGGCCATATTGCAGCCTTTTCAGGATCGCGAACCTATCACCGCATGGCGTGCGCTCTTGAGGATGGTGGGTTTAATGTTCGCGATCAGTTGATGTGGCTTTATGGGTCAGGGTTTCCAAAATCTCATGACGTGAGCAAGGGGATTGATAAAGCGGCTGGGGCGGAGCGAGCGTCGATTTCCCGTGAATCGAATTACGGGAAATCGACGCTCGCTGAAGGCAAGAATGCCTACGGTGATTACGCTGGAGAATGGGACATCACAGCCCCGGCCACCCCTGAAGCTCAACAATGGAACGGCTGGGGCACAGCTTTAAAACCAGCACACGAGCCAATTTTCTTAGGCCGTAAGCCTATTTCTGAAGCAAACATTGCCGCGAATGTTCTTGAGCACGGGACTGGTGCAATAAACATCGACGGGTGTCGGGTTGATGGTGAACAAAAGAACTGGGGCACGTATGCTACGAGGCCATCAGATAGATCAAAAAATGTCTTTGGTGAGCGCGCCTGTGTTGACCAGGCGCCGCATGAGCAAGGCCGCTGGCCTGCAAACCTCATTCATGATGGAAGTCTTGAGGTTGCAGAATGTTTTCCCATTGCTGTCCGCCCATCCATTCGGTTTTTCTATTCGCCAAAAGCCTCATCAGAAGAACGTGGAAACGGCAACACACATCCAACGGTAAAGCCTACAAACCTGATGGCGTGGCTCGCTCGCCTGATCACACAGCCCAACGGGCTTGTTCTTGATCCCTTTATGGGAAGTGGATCAACGGGCGTTGCGTGTGCTGCTGAGGGCTTTCGATTCATCGGCATTGAGCGCGATCAAGAATACTTTGACATCGCCTGCAAGCGCATTGAGGACGCTTATAAACAACCTGATTTGTTTATTGCTCCACCGAAGAAAAAACAAGAGCAATTGAGCATGGAGATTGAAGCCCCATGCTAACCCCCACCCAACACAAGATTGTCAAAGGCGTTGCAGATTACGTTTCTAAGTCTGGCGGTGTTGGCCCATCATTACAGGATCTTTGTGAGGAAACCGGTCTCTATAAGTCCCGTGGGTGGATGTGCTGCAAGGTCACAGAATTAGTTAACCAAGGATATTTGGTGCGCCGCTCTAAATGTGCACGAGCGCTCACGGTTGCGCGACGCGTTGAATATGAAGTGTTTAACCCCAAAACGCAGACCCTAGAGCGTTTACCTGACCCTTAAACGAGTGAAGCCCGTTCGATGAGGAACGGGCTTCTGGACTGTTTTGTGAAACTGTTTCGACGATTTGGCGATCAAGGAACCAGTTTCGATAAACGCAAACAAAGAACACTCAAAAAGGGAGTGAGTGAATACAAATGTTGATACACCAATTCAAACAAAAGCGCAATGGAAAACATGTGTGCAACGTGTGGACAAGGGGGGTCGCATGAACGTTCCTGTTCCGGCCACACCTATTTCACCAATGGCAAACCCACCTCACAATGTTGAGCTGGAGCAAGCCGTTCTGGGTGCAGTGCTTGTCAACAATAATGCGATAGACAACCTATCGCAGTTAGATCCGCAGCACTTTTTTGAGGCTGTTCACGGTGAGATATTTGAAGTCTCACGGAAACTCATTCAGGCGGGCAAGCAGGCAACCCCGATCACGCTCAAAACTTTTTTTGAGAACGCTCCGCCCGTTGGGCCTTTGACGGTTCCGCAATACCTCGGACGCCTCGCTGTCAATGCAACCTCTATTGCAAACGCCAAACACTACGCTCAAGAGATTGTCGATCTAGCCAACCGTCGTGCCATCATTGAGTTGGCGGGTGATCTCAATCACGCAGCTTTGGTCGACCACGAGCGGCCACCCAAAGAGGTGCTGGAAGAATTTGAAGGCCGCATCTATGAGCTGACAGGTCAAGGCCGCCTGGCCGCATCGGAGTACGCGCTTGGCTCCGCCATGCTCGATGCTGTGGTAACGGCTCAAAGGGCTAAGGATCGCGGCACAGGGCTCTCTGGTCTCTCTACGGGTATTCGTGCCATTGACCGAATGATGGGTGGTCTAGCCCCTTCAGATTTGATTGTGGTGGCTGGGCGACCAGCCATGGGCAAGACGGCGTTAGCGGTTAACTTGGCTCTCAATGTTGTTCGCCAACACCGCCCAAGTGCAAATGAGCGCAATCTTGGTGCGTCGGTTGGATTCTTCTCTCTTGAGATGTCCGCCGAACAATTAGCAGCACGCACCTTATCGGAAATGTCCGGCATCAGCTCGGCAGACATGATGCGCGGCAAACTCAATGATGAGCAGCTTGATACCATTCACGACATCGCCGTCGGTATGGCAGAAACACCCTTCAAGATTGATGATCGCCCTGCCTTGTCTGTCGGTCAAATTACAGCCACGGCACGCCGATGGAAACGTAAGCACGACATTGGATTGTTGATTGTTGATTATATCCAACTCGCCAAAGGAAATTCCGGCAGGACACGCAATGAGGAAGTTGGTGAAATCACCACAGGTCTCAAAGCCCTGGCGAAAGAATTAAACATTCCCGTCATTGCCTTGTCCCAACTGTCACGTGCCGTTGAGCAGCGTGACAACAAGCGTCCAACACTGTCGGACCTCAGAGAATCCGGTTCGATTGAGCAGGATGCAGACATCGTCATGTTTGTTTTTCGTGAAGATTATTATATTGAAAAAAACAAGCCGGATCAAAGTGACGGTGCTGCCTACTTAGAGTGGCAACAGTCGTTGTCCGCCGCCAAGGGCAAGGCCGAAGCCATCTTTGCAAAACATCGTCACGGACCTTGTGGCACGGCTAATTTGCGCTTCAACGCATCAACAACAACCTTCAGTGATGTGGAGGTTTATCATGGCGATAAATAACGGGAATTGGTTTGCCGTCAGCCGGATGATTTTCGATCATTATGTGGTTGGGGCTGGCCAGCCGGTGAAACCAAAAGATCCCGCACGTGGTAGCTACAGCCGCATGGAGGCATGGTTGTGGCTGATCGCCAATGCTGGCTGGGAACGCAAAAAAATAATGAACAAAGGGACTGAGGTTTGGCTTAATCCAGGTCAGCTTATGGCGGCGCGGGCCTACCTTGCTGTTCAATGGAATTGGTCTGAAAAAACGGTCCGATTATTCCTAAAAAAGCTCGAAATGACGATTATGATATCGCTTTTTTGTGAGCAGAAACGGGGCCAGCCAGGGGCCAACAAATGCAACATACTAAGTATCTGTAATTACGAGGATTATCAGCTTTCATCACACGTTGAAGGGCCACCAATGGGGCCAGCAAAGGGCCAGCAAAGGGCCAGCCAGGGGCCACAATCTAACAATAAACAAATAAACAAAGAAGTTTATAGTCCGAAACAAAAGGCTTCGGACGAGGCCAAGCCTGTTCGAAAACGGATTGCCTACCCTGACGATTTTGAGGTGTTCTGGAAAGCCTACCCTGACACCAAAAACAATTCCAAGGCACGTGCCCTCGATGAGTGGAAACAGATCGACAAGTTGGATCGCGAACTAGCATCGAGTTCGCTTCGTGCTTTTCACAGCTACTGCCGAGCCCATCCTGATTACACGGTGCTGCACGCTGAGCGATATTTAAAACATCGCCGGTTTGAGGGTTATGCGGATCAGGCGTCCAGCGAACCATTTTGGCTTGACCCCGATAAGGTGGCACTCATCACCGACAGCCAATGGGAGGGGTCCATGCGCAAGCACGCCAACGGCATCTGGCCCCCTGACAAGCTAGGTCCGGCACCTGATCACCCAGATTGCGTAGCGCCCAAACACATCATCACAAAACTTAATCTTAACGGGGTCTACGACGAGAATGGGATCAAACGCTGATGAAAAACCAGGGCGGCCACGAATACACGCAGGCCATGCGTGCTGTGAGACCAAAGCATGCAAAGGGAGAATTTGGATCGCCGGAATGGTGCAAGGACTGTGATGATGTGTTTGTTAGACACATGTTGAATCTTGGTTATGAGCGCTACATTTTGCGTGGGAATAAATTCGTTAGATTTGAAGAGGTGTTCGATGAAGCAGTTTGAAATCGCACATGCGATCAAGGTCAGCGGATGGTGGGGTACGGAATTTTTAAAGACGGGAACACCCGTTAGAAAAGTCAAAAAAGCCGTGTCTGGAAACACGCTATTTGGGATCGTTAAGATTGGGGACAAAAAAGTGCGCTTAGATTTCCAGCCAGGTGAACTTCGCGAAACTCAATCTGAAAAACCATTAGGGAGTGGTTACGTTGAGAAGCGGTTTATGGAGGTGGTGTGATGGCCACCAAATCAATCGGCCAGGGATACTACGTGGACGAGGATGGAAAGCTACAACACAAAACATCTTATCGTGATGCGTCTCATGGAATCCGTATGCGTAAATCAAAAAAACAACGTCCCATATCAAGGGCAAAGGCAACACTAGCAAGGTGTACGAAACCGTAGGAGATTGAATGCCTCGTTACATGACAAGCAAGGAGGCTGAGCAGGCATGGTGCCCCAAATCACGGTCTCGAGATGAAAAGTGCCTAGCGTCTGGATGTGCTGTTTGGGTTAAGGGTATGGGCCAGTACGCTTTCGATCCCGCACCACATGAGCAACCAGGGGATCTGTTCTGGCATTATGCGTGGGATGATATCTCTTATTGCGCAGAGCGCACGGGCAACGAGCGCGTCCATGAGTACGAACAACAAAAATCAATCTCCAGAACGTTTTTGCAGTGGTTGTTCCGCCGTCCAAAAATTCTGGAGAAAGAAAAGAAGTCTGAGAAGCAACATGAGTGGCGAAAACTCGAAGTTGGCCGTTGTGGCGCCTTTGATCTTTCTCAAAATAATCAGGGTGGATACTAGCTAGTGACCCAAGACCTACCAGCGCGCCTCGTGTCAGAGGTTGTCAAATTCAATTCCAGATCTGCCGTTGTTCTGAAAAGGCGCGTCTACCGGGTTCTAGAAGCGGCGGGCATGGATGTAGCAGCCCTTCAGGAAGACGCCTGGGCAGCACAACTGGCAGAACAACAAGCCCGTGTGGATCGGTCACGCAAGATTGCAGAGAATCTGCAGCGCAAGATTGAATCGGGTAAAATCCCACCAGACAAAATAGCCGAAGCTCAGGCCCGCCTATTGCGCGCACCCAAAAACATAGAAGAACACGAAAAGGTTTTACGCCAGGTCATTGCCAAAAAGCCGACATGGGACACGGCCCCAACAATTGAGCGCCGCCGCCAATCAGCCACTGTGATGCACAAGGTTGAGGTGATGCACGGCCAGCCCCTCGCCCATAAGTTTGAATGGCCAATCGCCAACATGAGTCATTTTTTAAGCGGCGATGAATTCGGAGCCGCCAACGCGTTCCGAGATTGCTTTTACATCGCACAGCCTAAATCACGTGTTGCAAGTTGGGATGGTATCCCAGGCGGTTCATCGCATGGTGGTGGCTTACCCGTAACAGATCGCCAAATTGATGCTGGCCATAGATACAATGCTCTATGGTATTCCTTGCCCATGGCCTTAAAGACCGTGGCCTGGAACTTTATTTTAGAACAGCCGCCCTTGGGCCACGCAAAGCCGATGACGCGTGTTGAGTTTGGTCGCACCTACGTCAACTGTAAAGGCAAAGACAAGGCGGCGGGAGCTACTGACGCCGCTATAAAATCAACATGTGCCGCACTCTCCGACACGCTCAAAGAATACTCAGCATGGAAGGAAGCACAGCAACAAAAGATTGACGGAAAGACAAACAACGTTGTGCCGATGAGACGCAAAACATAACTTGACAAAAAACACGTTTGACACACCGGACCAAATCACTTATGTTGTGAACAATCGCAGAAACCCGCTTGGAAAATCTCCCGGCGGGTTTTGTCGTTTAAGACCCCGTGTGGCACGCAGCAACACTTCTTCAATTGATAAAGGCTGACAGAAGCCACGTCGGGGCACTTCTTAGACATCTTTGAAAGGATAAAACCATGTTTGATGGTTTCTGGTTTGGTGTGGTCGTTGGTGTTATTGCTGGCGGCTTTTTTATCAACGTAGACATTCGTATGCCTGAATGGCTGGCAAACTGGGTTGCCGATTTTAAAGGAAAACCCAATAAGACCAAGGCATAAAACATGACAACCAGTCTTGAGGCCAGCGTTGCAGCACATGACAAAGAGCTTGCCGTCCTGCGCAACGATATTTCAAACGTTGCGTTAAAGGTAGATGGCATTGGTGGAAAGATCGACCAGCTCATACAGCAACGCAACGCTGACCGTGGCACCACATGGCGTGACATCCAAACAGGCCTTTCAATAGGGGTCTATGGAATTGCCCTGTTCGCTGGCGTGACCTCTGGAATTATCTATTTAGCCGGAAGCATCAACGCACCAGAGCTAGCAAAGATCCAACAGAAGATGGAATGGCTCTCACGCGTGAAACCAGCACGCGAATGATTGAAATTGCTTTTATTTCAAGATCAGAAACAAAAAGGGTGTTTTAGTGGGACTTTATGCTCCAAATGCTCCGTCTGGCCTAATTTCAGCGGGCAACTCTACCGACACCCCTCTATTGGGGGGTGCAACGTTTACTGGAACCGCTGAAGAATCACCTCATCCCGACATGATGGTGACGCTCAAGTGTGATTCAAATTGCACGCTGTGGGTGGATCTATCAATCGATGGTGGGTCAAATTATGACACTACAATTCCGTTCACGGTTGCCTCGGGTGTTGGTGAATTTCACACCATTGTCAAAGGCACTAGGGCGTGCCGTGTTCGCCTGGTTAATGGCTCTGATACGCAAACTTACCTGAGATTACAAACGGAATTTGGAGCGTTTCGCCAGGCCAATAAGAGCTTGCAGTCAAATGTATATCAAGATGACGATGCAGTGATTGTGCGGCCAGTTGAGTGGTATCAATCTGTTCGAGAGGGGCACTGGCCAGACTATTCTATGTTGACGAAGTTCGGTCGCAACGCCGACATCGACACAGGTACTGACCCAGAAGACCTTTGGGAAGGTGGCGGGGAGTATAGAGGCCAACCAGAGAGTTTTACGCCGGAAACTGTTGATGTTTTCTCAAGTAGTGTGGATGATGCCAGTGCAGGAACGGGCGCTAGAACCGTTCAACTGGAGGGGTTGAAAACCTCGACTTCGCAAGCCTATGAGACCGAAGATATTATCTTAAACGGCACCACCGCTGTAACATCAGCGAGCACATGGTGGCGGGTTAACCGTACTTCTGTGCTTACTGCTGGGTCGGGTCTGGAGAATGCGGGCATTATAACAGTTCGCTCAACGACAACGACGGCAAATGTTTTTTCTCAAGTCCCTGCTGGATTGAATCAATCACAGATTGCAGCGTGGACGGTACCTACTGGGTGTACGGCATATATTAAGCGGACTCGCATCTCCATGGCACGGTCTTCGGGCGCTGCTGGATCAGCGCAGGTGTCGGTTCGCTGTAGGGTTCCAGGTGGTGTATTCAACGCAATACGAATTTATGAGCTGACAACGAGTTCAAGCGTTGGATATCACTCATTAGGAGGTCCTGTCCTTGTGGCAGGGACAGATGTGAAGGTTCGCGTTGAAAGTGTTTCAGACAACAATACTGTTGCAGAAGCGGCGCTGGAATTTTTGATTGTCAGAAACTAATTAAAAAATAGAGACTCAGATAGGACAATTCCGTGTCAAACACACCTGTTGACGTTATTCGAAACGGAGTATGCAGCTCGGCGAGCCTCACGCCTGTGGGCGTCTCTGCATCGAGCGTGACGCTGTTGTCTGAAAACAAGGAACGGCGCGGATTTACAATCACAAACACATCATCTGCAATTCTCTATCTTAGATATGATGGTGCAACAGCAGACGCTGCGACCGGGCATTCTGTGCCTATAGCGGCTAGTGGCGGGTACTTTGAAGATCCATATGGGTTTACTGGAACCATCACAGGCATTTGGGCGTCGGACGCAGGTGGGTCCGCAAACGTCACAGAATTTACGGCATAACGCCAAAATAATCGTTAGAGACAATCACACCTTAGAAATTCAGGTGGTGGGTCTCGGAAGGTAAGAGATGGCAAAGGAAAAACAATCAACAACTATCAAAAAGGCAAAGTCCTCCAGGGGAGGCGTCAGAAAGAATGCAGGCCGACCAAAAGGCGTGCCGAATAAAGTCACTGCGGACATGAAGATCGCAATAATGGAGGCGTTCAACAACTCTGGTGGCGTCAAGTACCTTGAGAAGGTAGCCCAAGAAGATATGCGTACCTTCTGCGGACTTCTTGGCAAGGTTTTACCGCTGACAGTCTCCGGTGATCCCGACGCGCCTGTGTTTCCAAGCACCATCAGGGTGAAACTTGTCGATCCTGCAGGTTAGCGTCCCGCGTAAGCTGGGCCCCCTACTACAGCCAGCACGTTATAAGGCAGCATATGGTGGTCGCGGCGGCGGGAAATCCCATTTCTTTGCAGAGCAAGTGGTTTTAAGGTGCTACGAGCAAACAACACGCGTTGCCTGTATTCGCGAGGTGCAGAATAGCCTTAAGGAATCAGTCCGCCAGTTAATCATCGATAAGATCGAGTCTCTTGGGTTGGGAGGCTTTTTTGATATCAAGGATGCCGAGATTAAATGCCCTAATGGTTCTTTGATCATCTTTAAGGGCATGCAGGCGTATAATGCGCAGAACATCAAATCCCTTGAGGGGTTCGACATTGCGTGGGTTGAAGAGGCGCAAACGTTTTCAGCGATCTCCTTGCGAATGTTACGCCCAACCATTCGCAAGGAAAGTTCAGAGATTTGGTTTTCATGGAACCCGATGTGGGATACTGATGCAGTAGATTTGTTGTTTAGGGGCGCAAGTCGCCCAAATGGGTCCTGCGTTGTTGAGATTAACTGGAATGACAATCCTTGGTTTCCCGATGTCCTCCATCAGGAAAAAGATGACGACTACCATGCAGATGCTGAAATGGCGGAGCATGTTTGGGGTGGTGGGTATCAGACAGTTTCTGAAGGTGCATATTATGCCCGCCTCATTAGCCAAGCGGAAAAAGAGGGTCGAATTGGCATCTATCCATACGACCCAAGCAAGCCAGTTGAGACGTCGTGGGATATTGGAGTTGATGACTACACAGCCATTTGGTTCTGGCAGAGGTATCCCGACCATATCAACGCGATTGATTTCTTTGAATGTTCAGATCTCGGTGCAGATGAATGTATTTCAATGGCTCTCCCAGAAGAGTTTCGACCACCTCAGAGTGAGGAAAAGTACGTTGGGTGGTCAGCACAAGCGGCCCTTTCAGAGCTTGGTAGGGATCGCCCATTTAAGTATGGAGAGCATTGGTTCCCCCATGACATTCGCATGAGAGAATGGGGGGCCGGGGCGAGAACCCGTGTTCAGATAGTCAAAGAGTATGGCCTAGGAAGCATTCGCAAGGGCGTAGCTACAAAGCCAGTGGATCGCATCGCGGCAGCCCGCCGCCTTATTCCGGTTGTGAATTTTAACAACAATTCGCGCGTATCTGTCGGACTTAAGCGCCTTCGTCGGTTCCGTAGAAAGTTCAATGACCAGATGGGCACGTATATGGGTCCGCTACACGATGAAAATTCGCACGCAGCGGATTCGTTTGGTGAGTATGCCATGAATAGTCCATTGGCAAGCCTACCAAAGAAACCAAAAGACACCAAAATCAACACAAGCCTTCCAACCATCGATCAGTTGGTCAAGGAATACACGCGCAACCGACGTCACCAAAAGAGCAGGATTTAGAGATGGATTACAATAGTGAAGGGTTAAACCAACTTGGACGTGGCATAGGGCGGGAATGGAAAGCGGCGAAAACAAACTCCGACCGCCGCGCAGATCCACTTTCAGGCCATGGTTTTGAGCAACCGCTACCGGCTTGGGCGCGCGAAAGCGCACCAATGGGACCAACGGACAGCGGTGGCCTAACGCCAGATCTATTGCAGCTCATGGCAAGTCTTCAGGGCAATAGCCATCTTGATCAAGGCCAAGGCCAAGATCAGATATTGGAAAACCGTAACGAACGCGGTGAATCGCTTCCTGGTGGCCATCTTGATACAGCGCGCCCAAATCGATACTACAGGCCAACCATGTCCTCAATCCTGAGGCGGTAACACCTTACATGACATCAACAGAATCGAAAGACACCCGCGCGGAAGCGGAGGGTGAACAACCGGAATCTGCCAAGTTCTGGCTCTCAGAAATCGACGCGGCGAAAAACCGTGAGCGGGTGTGGACCAAGCGTGCCGATAAGGTTGTGGCCCGGTATCGTGATGAGCGTGAACTTGATGATCGAACAGAGCGACGCACAAATATCCTGTGGTCGAACACCGAAACGCTGAAATCGGTTTTATTCCAGGGTATCGGTAGCCCGGATGTGCGCAGGCGGTTTCCGAAAAAAGGCCGAGATGAGCGGGCTGCAAAAACCGCGTCTATCGTGCTGGAAAATGCAATGTCCTATTGCTCGGATGATTATGATGCCGATGGGCAAGTGGCGTGCGCCGTTGAAGACCTGTTGTTACCCGGACGTGGGCAATGTTGGGTTGTTTATGATGCAGATGTAGAGGATGGCGATGACGGCCAAATTCTAGATCAATCGGTTCGGTTTACCCATGTGTATTGGAAAGATTACCTCACAAGTGCGGGCCGCAAAGAGGCGGATATTTGGTGGAAATCGCGCCGCCACCAGTACAGCCGGGACGAACTCCAGCAATACTTTCCAGACCATGCCGACAAGATCCCGCTCGATGCAGAGATCGCAGATCGACCACGGTCAACAAAAGAGGAAGATGACGACACGTTTAAACGTTCAGACGTTTGGGAAATTTGGGACAAAACCAAACAGCAACGGGTCTATATCGCAGAGGGGTATGACCTCATCCTAAAGTCTGATGAGGACCCATATAAACTGCGCAATTTTTTCCCGTGCCCAGAGCCGATTTACGGCTGTAAGACCACATCAAGCCTCGTGCCTATCCCTGAATATACACTCTATCAGGATCAGGCAGAAGAGCTCGACCAACTGACAACCCGCCTCAGCCGCTTGATTGACGCTTTGAAACGTCGCGGTGTTTACGACGCGTCAATGGACGGGGCCGATAATCAGTTGGCTAACTTGGCCTATGCTGGTGACAATGAGTTCATCCCTTACAAGGGTTTTGCGCAGATGATGGAAAGCGGCGGTTTGCGCGGTGTGTTTCAAACTGAAGACCTGGCACCCATCATTCAGACGGTGCAGGGCCTTTATCAGCAGCGTCAGCTTCTGATTCAAACGATTTACGAAGTAACAGGCATTTCAGACGTGATCCGGGGTGCCTCGAACCCGAATGAAACGGCTACAGCACAACGTCTCAAGGGACAGTTTGGCTCGCTGCGGATTCAATCACGTCAAGGCAAAATTCAAATCTTTATTCGAGATCTTTACCGAATCAAAGCAGAAATCATTGCCGAACACTATGAGCGTGAAAAGCTAGTTGAGATGACCGGCGTTGAAATGCCGTTGGCTATAGAAATCGAACAAGCCAAGCAAACGCTGCAATTTATGGAGCAGGGACAGCAGCAAGCGCAATTACCTCCGCCACAGCAGGGCCAAGGCCAGCCGCAAGGGGGGCCGGAAGGCGTGCCGCCACAGCCAATGCCGCAATTGCCACCTGAGAAAATGGCAGAGCTTGAGCGCATAGCCAAGGCAGTCGCGTGGGAGGAAGTCTCTAAAATCCTGCGCTCGGACCAGCGTCGTGGCTACAAGATTGACATCGAAACCGACACGACAGTGCAGGCGGATGAACAGGCGGAAAAAGAAAGCCGCATGGAATTTATGACCACCATGCAAGCGCTGTTGCAGGAACTTATTCCAGCCGTGCAGGCCATGCCGGAACTCGCACCACTGGCAAAAGAGTTAATTGGGTTTGGGCTTAAGGCGTTCAAAGTAGGCCGCAACTTGGAAGACAGCTTTGCCGATGCGTTTGACGCCCTTGGTGGCGCCAAACCGCCACAGCAGGAAGGTCCACAAAGCACGCCGCTTGAAGAAGCCAAAAC
Source organism: Phascolosoma agassizii (assembly GCA_035593235.1). Lineage (NCBI taxonomy): Eukaryota > Metazoa > Annelida > Sipuncula > Phascolosomatiformes > Phascolosomatidae > Phascolosoma > Phascolosoma agassizii. Next base: position 17,380 of record JAVJHY011568832.1, on the reverse strand, counting down.
ACAGCAAATCATGTCCAGCATTAAGCGTGATGATGAACGCCACCAGTTTGAATTGATGACGACGAAGACCGAGATGCAGCAGAAAAGCCAAGAAGCCGGATTTGCTCGACAAGACCAAGAGCTCGACAACAAAATCAAGGTCGTTGAGGCCAAGGCCAACATCGAAGATCAAAATCGCACGTCTGAAATAAAGTTAGCGGAAGCGGTTGAACGCGCGCTTCACCGCCATAGATCAGAACAACAACGGTATCAGCATTGATGTGCAAGACAAAAAAACAATGGAAGATCAGCGCCTCAACGGGGCGCATTTTAATTTTGAGACTGAGAACCAAGAGATGGGTGTTTGACCGCGATGACTATTGTTCGTGCGGTGACGTGCCATCCAAATGTCAAAGTATTAAGCAGGCGAAAACAGAAAAGAAACGCGAAAAGCCAGTCATTGGGTTTGACTTCTCGGAAACGTTTTCTGTGCTGCCTGACATCACAGAATTTCAGAGCCCGATTGACGGCTCTATGATTTCTTCTCGCTCGACGCTTCGAGCCCATGAGCGGCGCCATGATGTGCGCCAAGCTGGGGATTTCAAGCCGGGTGAGATTGTTGCGCGTGAAAACAAGCGGGTTGAGGAAGCCCGTGCAATCTCTAAAGGAGAGTATTTCAAATGGAAGTAGACCGGGATGCGGCCAGCGGTCCAGAAATGGACAATGCGGACACAACGGGTAATGCTTTATCAGATGCTATTTCTGTGGCAATCGATGGCCCTGATAAACCAGACATGGCGGAGCAATTAAAAACTGCAACGCCGGATGAGCAAAGCGTAGAGACAGGGGATGTGATTGCACAAGACCCTGAGACTGCCGGAGATGCAGCAGACGACGAAAAAGCACCTACCTCCGAAGCCAAAACGCGGGAAGATGCTGGGCTGAGTGATGATGAAACACCATCTGACGCTCCAACAGCACCGAAGCATTGGCCGAAAGAGCGTAAGGATGCGTTCGCCGCGTTGGCCCCTGAAGCCATGTCCGCCATGCTTGCCATGGCTAAAGATTTGGAAGGCGGCTTTACACGCAAATCTCAGGAACAGTCCGACAAGATTAAGTTTGCCGATCAGGTAAGCGGCTTAGTTGACGAACAAACGCGATCACAGATTCAAGCTGCGGGTTCAAACGAGGCTGGTTATTTCCAGTATCTCCATAAGACCCAGCAGTTCGCTTCTAAAGATCCCGTTGGTTACGTCAAATGGGCAATGCAAAACCTAGGTGTAACGCCAAATCATATCGGGGTGTCTCAGGACAATTCACAGGCCGAGCCACAAGCAGATGATTCAGAACTGGACCCACTGTTGATGGACCCGGCTGTAAAGCAGCTTCAAGACGAGCTGAGAGAAGTCAAAGAAACGCAGCGTAAAAGAGACGAAAGAGAACAGAACTTCGAGCGGTCGCAGTATGCGACAAGGGTCACGAACATCCAAAATGAAATCGGCACGTTCCGGTCTCAACAAGATGACAGTGGTCAACTTCGCTATTCCCATTTTGATACCGTACAACGTCATATGGGTGCGTTGATGGAGACCGACCCTGATCTGGTTCAACTGCCAGACGGGCAGGACAAACTCGAAAAAGCCTACGATATGGCTGTTTGGGCGCGTCCTGATTTGCGTGAAAGTCTCTTAGAGACGGAAGCGTCAAAGCGGTCTCAAGAGCATCAAAAACGCGAAGCGGCTGATCGAGCCAAGCGGGCGACAGGCGTTAAGCCTGCATCCGGTGCGGCAACAGTTCCTGTGTCTTCCAATTCTCTTGACGATGCGATTTCGGCGAGCATTTCAAAGCACGGCTTGTAATTCATAAGGGCCAAGAAAATGGCAGTACCTAATAGCTCGTACACCGAGATTATTACCACGACCCTCGATAACTATCGGGATAAACTTGCTGACAACGTTTAAACTGGACGTTGTAAAACCGGGTGAGTTCTGTGGACGCTGAGATGCCAATACAGACCGAAGCCTTGCATGTATGCTACAAAGCAAAGGGGCAAGGAACGGCGAACGACTAGGCGGTGAGGAAACAATAACCCGCCCACGAGCGCCCGGCAGTCTTTCTAAAGTCAGGTAGGGGAATCCCTTATGGCAGTCATCTACGTTGTTGAGTGTATTCATAACAAAATGGGATACGTCGGCTGCACAAAGTCTACATTAAATCGCCGCTTCAATGAGCACATTTACCTCTTGCGGAAGAAGAAGCACACGGCGAAGAAAATGTTAGAAGATTTTGAGAAACATGGCCGAGACGGTTTTCAAATCGTCGTATTGCAAAAGTTGGGTAACGACGCTTCTGTTGATCTCAAGCGCAAATCTGAATTGGCTTGGATGAAAAAGTACGAAGATCAATCCCTATTGTACAATGATCAAATGATTTCGTTTCAGCCTGGGGCAGGGTGGCTTGAAAAAGCCCACACGCCAGAAGCGAACATGAAACGTAGAATGGCACAATTAGGCAAGCCAAAAGGGCACGGTGACAAGATTAGCGCAACGAAAAAGCGCTTAGGTCAGAGGCCGAGCCACGAGGCTGTCATGAAGGGTAATAAAGCAATGCTTATTGCTCGCTATGGCACTAAGAAAGACTGATGAGATAGTCTGCTCTACAGCAAAATGAAGCTGTAGAAGCCGAGGATAAAGAGCCTCGGTAAAGAACAAATGGCTAAATCACAACATGTTGTTGGCGCGCCTGAAAAGAAAGGGCAACACGGACCCCGTTTCTGGTGGCGCAAAGATTCTTGAGAATCTTATGTATGCTGAAAACGGAACATTTGGCTGGTATAGCGGTTATGAAACCGTTGGTGTTGAAGCGTCAGATACTTTGACTTCAGCCAACTTTGACTGGAAGCAGGCAAACTGCAACGTCACCGTTTCGGGTCTGGAAGAGATCCAAAACAACGGCAAGCAAGCCGTTCACAATCTGGTTAAGGCGCGTATTTCTGTAGCGGAAAAGACCATGGCAAACAATATCTCTGCTGCGCTCTTTTATTCCAACACAGAAAACGGCGGCAAGGCCATTGGCGGTTTGCAGCACCTTGTTTCAGATCTCCCAACATCCGGCACCGTTGGCGGCATTGACCGTTCGGCACAGACCTTTTGGCGGAATCAGTATTATGATTTCTCTGATGAAACTGTGACGCCTTCAGCCTCAACAATTCAGCACGCAATCAATACCTCTTACCTGAACTGCTTGCGCGGTAAAGATAAGCCGGACTTGCTTGTCGCTGGTTCAACCTACTTTACGTATTATGAAGAATCACTACAGCCACAGCAGCGCTTTATGAGTGCTTCAACGGCGGACGGTGGTTTTGATACGTATAAGTATAAAGGCTCTGACGTTGTTTATGATTCAAACTGTGCGGCAGAACGCATGTATCTGTTGAACACAGATTATTTGCACTTCCGCCCAGCGGCAGATCGCAATTTCGTCGTGCTTGATAAGAAGGCAGCCGTGAACCAGGACGCAACCGTTGTTCCATTGTATTGGGCCGGAAACATGACGGTTTCGAACCCTTCACTTCAGGGCGTCATCGTCGCTTAACCAGCCATAGCAAAGGAGACTTAACACAATGGCTTATTCACTTGTTGACGGTCGCATTGGCGCGCAAGCGATTGATGAGACTTCCACGATCGCTAACCATCCGGTTGGCACCTGCATCCGTGCAGTTGATCCCGCATATGGAGAAGGTCAGTTCATCTACCTTCTTGGTGTCACTTCCACGACTGCAAATTCATGGGTAACTTATGATGCGGACGATCATTCGACAGCACTACTTGCTGCCAATGCTATCGGCCCTGTTGCAGTTGCCATGAGCGCAAACGTTGCCAGCCAATACGGTTGGTACCAAACGTTTGGTAAAGCAATCGGTAAGGCCCTTGCGAGCTACACCGATAACGGCCTTGTTTTTGCGACGGCGACAGCCGGTAGCATTGATGATGCAGTTGTTGCTGGTGATCGCGTCAAACGTGCCCAAGGCGCGTCTAACGTTGACACACCATCAACGGGCTTGGCTGAATTTGCGATAGATTATCCGTTTATGGATGACGGTAAGGCGGCCTAAAACCAAGGTACCGGGGCGGCTTAACGTTGCCCCGGTGTCCTTTTTAGCAATTCAAACGAGGGTACAATGACAGAGCAATGGTTTCCCGCAGGCGGTAACGCCGCGAGCACGGTTTTAGGCCGGTTTGTTGATGCGGAACGTATTGATAAGCAAGCCAGTGAAAAGGCAGGCGAAACGAAATACAAAATGCACCCAATCCTACAAAGCAAGAACGCCGGGTCATATGATGTTTCTGCGCAGATTGTTAAGCCGTTCAATGTAAGAGAATTGAAAGACCGATTTCCCGGTGCTTGGGAACATTACGAAAGTTTCAAGAGCAAACCGGCCCCACAACCGGCACCAGATGTAGTGGTAGCGGTTAAAGGCGTACCGTTGCATGAAGCAGATTTCCTGCCACGCGATAAAATGCCTTGGTTGGCCGACATGGGCTTTTCGAGCATTGAGCAGTTGGCCAACATGAGTGACCATACGTGCCAAGACCTTGGCCGTGGCGCTTTATCATGGCGCAAAAAAGCAAAAGAATTTTTAGCGAGAACCTAGCGCATGGACATGGCAGCACAACTAAGAGGTGGCGGGCCACCTGCGGGCGCAGATCAGGTTCGCCAGCAAATCATGCAAATTTATGGGGTTGACCCACAAGGCATGAGCGCTGATCAGGTTATGGCGTTGATTAATACACCACCACCTACACATGATGAAAGCCTTGGTGCACCATCCGCGCAAGCTTTGCCACAACCACAAGAACCGGAATTGCGCAGCGCGAACACGCCTGTTGGTGATGCGGTTGCGCAATCTTTTGGCCCTGAATTTGGGCCTGCGGCTTCGGCCGCGGATAGCGTTACATCAAATCCCTTTGTTGAGGGTGTTGGTGATGCGGTTTCAGATGCAGCCCCAACGATGTCAAAAGCCCTCATTGGTGGCAGTGCGATGGGACTGACGGCAGCAAGCGCTGGTGATGAGGCGTCAGATGATGTGGTTCCAACGAGCGGTGGGTCTATGTCAAATAGTTTGCGTTATGAAAAGTTTTCAAACGGTCGATCTGGGCATCGTGATGTGGCGACAGGCCGATTTACAGGGAAACCTAAGTAAGACCGTGACCACGAAGGCGCCGCTACGGAGGGCAAAAGCATGACTCTGGCAACAATTTGCACCGACGCTTTAGAGGAAATCGGGGGCTTTGAAGTCCCTGAATCCTTTACTGGGAACAACAACTTAACGGCTAACCAATGCGTCAAGCTGGTCAACCGTGAGGGCAAGAGCCTTATCCGCGAAAGCCGCTATACCGCCCTGATTGCAACCGAAACACTAACCACGGTGGCGGATCAAGCGACTTATGACCTGCCGGACGGGTTCCAAGCCTTTGCAAATATGTCCCAATGGGACCGTTCAAACACACGGGCTTTAATCGGGCCAACACCTGCATACGTGTGGCAATACCTCAAAGGCGGCATTACATCGATTACGACAATAGACCGTTGGTTCCGCATTGAAGCGGGGCAGATTGCTATACACCCGACGCCAACCACGACCGGCGATACCATCGCTTATGACTACTATTCTAAAAACTGGGTTAATATCCAGTCCACAGGCTTAACCGGGCCAGCCTTTGTTGCCGATCTTGACACGCCACGGATTGATGAAGATCTTTTGACACTCGGCCTCAAGTGGCGGTTTCTTCAAGCCAAGGGCATGCCGTACGAGCCTGAGTACAAAGAGTATGAGGCGATTAAATCCGAAGTGCTTACCGATGATGGTGGCAAGGGCAACATACGCCTCGGTAAACCGTATTACCGTCTCACCAATATCCCCGATACCGGCTTTGGCGGGGTATCCTAAATGACGCTTTTGTTGCGCGGGCGCAATACCCGGCAAATCAAATTGCGGCCAACACAGTTTGAGCAGGGCCGCTCTATAACTGTGCCCGCGCCTTATGGTGGCATGAATACACGCGACGATATCACAGCGCTAAAAATCAATGAGGCCCGCGTCCTTGAAAATTGGATTGCTACAGATGGTCAGGTTGCGCTTCGCGATGGGTTCAACCGCCACGTTGGCAGCATGGGCACAGGCGCCGTGCAAACCCTTGCAACATATTCCGGCCTTGCGGCCACGACGCAACTAGCCGGTGCTGCGGGTAATATTTATGAAGTGCCTAACGTCAGTTCCAATGTAACGGTGGTAACACAAGCTAACCCTGCGGTTGTGACCACGGCAACGGCGCATAACCTTTCTAATAGTGATGTGGTTTATTTTGCCGATGTGCTTGGCATGACGGAATTAAACGGCAACACATACACCGTTGCCAATAAAACTGCGACAACGTTTGAATTGAGCGCTACCGATAGCACAGCATATGGCGCGTACACATCGAAAGGCAAGGTTAACAAAGAAGCGGCGAGCCTTGCCAGTAGTTTTTCACAAAATCGCTGGCAACATGTCAACTATAATGATCGATTGTTTTTCGTAAATGGTACTGACTCGCCACAAGACTATGACGGCACAAACATAGCGGCCACGTCTTGGTCAGGTTCCGGCCTCACAATCACAAATCTTGTCAACATCAACCTCGTGCGCAATAGGCTGTGGTTTTGTGAAAATAACTCGTCAGATGTTTGGTATGGCGGCATTGGCTCGATTACAGGCGCATTGACTAAGTTTCAACTGTCACAAATATCTGAAGGCGGCACGTGTACCGCAATCGGGTCATGGTCACGCGATGCGGGCGATGGGGCAGACGACTTTACCGTTTTCGTCATGTCAACGGGTGAGTTGATTATTTATCAAGGTGATCCTGCGTCTACGTTTTCACTTGTTGGTCGCTATGCCGGAGCGGCCCCACTTGGTCGGAAATGCCTGGTGAAAGTGGGTGGTGAGCTTGTTGTCCTGACCAGGCTAGGGTTGTTGCCAGTGTCGGCAGCGATCGCGGGTGTAGCCTTGGATTTTGCTAAAATTGATCCATGGGGAAAAATCGCGCCATCTTTTGTTATAGATGCAAAACTGCACGGCGACAGGCTGGGTTGGCATGCTGTGCTTCATGAAGGTATTCTTTACGTCAATGTTCCACAGCTTGAAGGCAGTCTGTCGAAGCAGTGGGTTTTAAATACCCGAAACGGGGCCTGGTCTTATTTCACAGGTTGGAATGTCGCCACGTTGTGTGCGTGCGGAAGTGAATTGTATTTCGGGGCCGCAACAGGGGGTCGCGTCGAAAAAACAGCGGCGGGATCAGATGACGGCGTTGAGGTCACGGCACGCGGTAGCTGTGCATTCGTGACACCAACAAATTCTTACACGTCAAACCTATTCACAAGCATTCGACCAAAGGTAAACGCTTCTGGGTCGGTTTCTGGCCGGGTCGGCGTGGACACGGATTTTGTTTTGAGGACTTCTGCAACTGGAGCAGTATCGATTGTAAACGATCCTGCAACGACGCCTTGGGGATCGGAATGGGGCAGCCCGTGGGGCTCCGTTGCGTTTGCAGAAAACAAATGGTTTTCCATTACGGGCAACGGGCGGTCTGTTTCAACGCGCTTGCTGGCAACAGCAGACAGCCAAGATTTGAAATGGTTTGCGACGGACCTTTTATTTAAATCAGGCGGTATTCGATGATTGTGGTGCCAAAAACACCAGACGACGAGCGTGCCTGCCTCAAGTTCATCGCCACAAAGATCCAATTAACGCCGGAGCGCCTTGTTGGCTGCATGCCCTATTCAGTACGCGCGGCGGTCTCGGCCCAAGGCAAGTTTCTCGGAGCAGTTATTTACACCAACTTTAGGGGCGCCTCTTTGGAAATGTCATGCGCTGGCGTCAAGGGCTGGATGACAAAAGGTAATTTGCGCGGGTTTTTTACCCTGCCGTTTCTGGAACTTAATTGCCGTAGGGTCACAGGAATTGTTCACCGCAAAAACAAAACGGCTAGAGCCGTCAACGAACGCCTAGGCTTTAAGCTAGAGGGCGTTTGCAGGCAGGGATTTAAGGACGGGGACTCCATGATTTACGGAATGATCAAACAAGATTGTAGGTGGATATAATGGGCAAAGATGCACCCGAAGCGCCGGATCCAACGGTAACGGCGCGAAAACAATATGAGTACACAAAGAAAGCGGCTGAGGATCAATTGCGTCTCAATGCGCTTGATCAAAGTGGCCCGTTTGGTTCCGCGACGTTTGACAGAGATGAGTCGGGCTTACCGACTGGTGTCGACACGTCCCTAAGCGGTGTTTTGCAGGGTGGTGCCGAGAATATATCAGATGCTTATCAGGGTGTAACGAGCCGCCTGCCAACGGATAATTTTGACTCCACAACGGCGGCGCCAGATACCAGTTATATCAGCGATACATTTTATAATCGTGGGCGTGATTTACTCAAGCCAGACTTTGATCAAGCGCAACGCAATCAAGAAATAAGAATGTCGGAGCGCGGTATTCCTATTGGGTCTGAGGTTTGGAACACAGAGAATGGAAACCTTGACCGCCAACAGTCGCTAGCACTTTCGGATCTTGCCAATCGCGCGACACTGCAAGCGCCAGGTGAGCAACAACGTTTAATCGGTAATGCGCGCCAAGACTATCTGCAGCCGGGCGATCAACTCTCTCAGTACGGGTCTAACCTTGGTTTATTGAAGGGTCTCACCCCTGGCGCGTCGCAACCGTCGGCCAGCTTACAGGCGCCGAATTATTCCGGCCTAGCCCAACAAGCCTACGAAAGTGAATTGAACCAGCACAATAGCGACAAGTCAGGCATTGGCCAGCTGGTTTCAACGGGTATTGGTGTTCTAGGTGCGCCATTTACAGGCGGTACCAGTCTTGGTTTGGCTGGCGGTAGTCTTGGTGGACTGTTTGGTGGCGGTGGTGGCGGCTACTAGATATTTGGCAGTTCATGGACGCCCATGACAACAAATCAACATGGCGCCTTGATTTAACAATCAACTACGGAAAACAATCATGACGGATCGTCGCTTCACACCCAAGGGTGTTGTGAAAGATTATTATGGCGAAGCGGATAGGCTTTCCAACCAACGCTGGGCACCAAATTTGGCGGGTATTCTTGCTGCAGGCCTTGGTGGTGTTGGCGGTAATGTCTATCGCGGCGCGGCACGTACAGCACAGCGCGATAACCAGGGTATGCGCTCTGATGCCTTGAGAACAGCTGGCGACGCGCCAGACAATATGTCGATGAGTCGTGCGCTTCTCGATAGTGGCGTTCCAGGCCTTGATGAAATGGGCTTGAAGACAACAATTAACACCAGAAACAAGCAAGCAGATCGGTCCCACAGTGAAAAAATGGATGCGCAAAAATATGATCGTGGCGCACCGATGAGGGATGCGCGGCTTGAATTGCTCCAGGCGCAGACCGCTAATGCACAGCGTGGAGCCGTTGTTGATCCTCTGGCGCAACAAGTCAAAGCAGCCCAGTTGAAAAAACTTCAGCAGGGCAATGCTATGGATGCAGTGATTAACAGAATGATTTCCGGCGGCGCCCAACCCAATGCGCAGGCAGGACAGCCTCAACTACAAAACCAATCGTTCAATGCTGCGCCGCAACCCCATGCTGGTGTTCATCTGACGGCGGGCGGCGCAGCACCGCAAGGTCAGCAGCCACAGCCAGCGGAGCAAATGGTACAGACCCCGATGGGGCCAATGCCTGCAAGCAAGGCGCGTCATCTAGGCATGGCTTTAGCTCTGCGCGGCAAGGGCGCCGCCGGAAAGATGTTTACGAACCCAATAAACCAGCAGAATTTGAGCAAAACCGCGACCAATCAAAATGATACACGACATCTGAATTCAATCGAAGCCCTTGGACGCCTTGATGAGATTACCGACTTAACCGATGAGCGATTTCTAACAATTGACAGCAAGGTCAAAAATTATGGCATGTCATGGCTGGATAGTTTCGGCCCTCTTAGGGATTCCATCTCGCCAGAAGACCGAAAAGAACTTGAGGATTTCACTAAATTTAGGCGCTCGGCTGTCGACAACATCAACAGATATATTAAAGAAATCACTGGTGCTCAGATGTCAGAGGCGGAAGCCAGTCGCTTGCGCAAAGCGGCACCAGATGCCGAAAAAGATAGTCCAACGCAATTTATGTCGAAGCTTTCAGACATCAAGAAAACAACCCGTCTAGGGATCATTCGCTACAGCTATCTGCGCAAGAACGGCTTCAACGGCTCAGCAAAGCAGGCGTCAAAACAGCTCCCTCTTCAGCAAATGGGCAATATCGTAAAAGAGGCTCGCCAAAAGGCGTTACAGCAAATCAATACCCAAAGCCCAAGCCTTCCTGAAGATCAGAAGAATGAAATGGTTCGCAAGTTGATGCTCCAGGACTTGGGGGTCAATACATAATGGAAGATGATCTTGATTTTCTGTTTGGCGCTCCGAAGCTAAAAGCCCAGCCTGTTGGCGGGTACGGTGATGATGTTGATTTTTTGTTTGGTGATAAACAGAATTCAGCCTCGCAATCAGCACCAGATCCACAGGCAGTACAGACTAGCCCTGAGACAAGTGGCAGCTATGCAGGGGGCTTGGCACGTTCTGCTCTCGGTCAAGGCTTAGCTCTTGGCTTTGGTGATGAAATCGAAGCCTTTATACGTTCAAGCGTTGGTGATGGTGATTATGATACCGCTTTATCCAAGGTTCGTGGTGGCCTTAAACAGTTCCAAGACAAAAACCCAAAAACGGCATTAACGGCGGAAATCGCCGGTGCTCTTGTTCCAGCAATTTTGTCTGGCGGCACCGCTGCCCCTGCATCATTGGGCGGTGCCGCGGTGCGTGGTGCTGTCGCAGGTAGTGCAACGGGTGCAGCCCTTGGATTTGGCAAAGGCGAGGGTGGCCTAGATAATCGTATTGATAGTGCTTCGTCAGGTGCTAAATTTGGTGCTGGCTTTGGTGCTGCTGGTCCGGTTGCGTTGCGCGCTACGGGCGGCCTTTTAAATGCCGGTGGTGAAGTTGCTCGCTCGATAGCTACGCCAATCAGAAGTGCTTTGAGCGCAGACCGTGAAGCGTCGCGCCGTGTCGCAGGTGCAATGCATCGCGACAGGTTATCCGGTGCAGGTGGCCTAACCGATGATCAGTTTACAGCAGCACAAAACCGTGGTCAGCCGGTTGCGAACATGGATCGCGGTGGCGAAACAACGCGGGCTCTAATGCGATCTGCTGCCAACGTTTCACCAGAGGCACGTGATTCTGTTACGCGGGTCATTAGTGATAGGTTTGAGGGTCAAGGCGGGCGCGTTGTCGATTTTATCGACAACATTTCATCAGGCCGTATCGCCAACGTTTCAGGTGCTGGCCGTGTTACCTTGCGTGGCTCCAACATGGTTGATGATTTGCAAGAGATGGCGCGTAGACAGAATGCGCCAAGGTATCGCCGTGCAATGGCAGAAGGCAACCGGCCAATTCGGACCCCTGAAATTGAGCGGCTTATGTCGTCCCCATTGGTGGTGGATGCGATGCGTAGCGCCGTTAAAAAAGGCAAGGATCGCGCTGTCAGAGATGGTTATGGTGGGTTCAATGCTGGGGTTAAGGTTACCGATGACGGACTTATAGAGTTCACGAAAATTGGTCAAGGCGGTGTCCCGCAGTATCCAAACTTGCAATTTTGGGATGCGGTTAAACGCCAGTTGGACCAAAAATCAAGCGTCGCGTTCCGCAAGGGGGCTAATGAGGATGGTAGCACCGCTGCTGGTCTTGCAAAACAACTTAGAGGTGAGTTGGATAATGTAGTGCCGTCCTACGGTAGGGCGCGCGAAGGTGCTCACTCATTCTTTGGGGCTGAAACTGCTTTGGATGCAGGCAAGGCATTTGTAAAAGGCTCGCAAAGGCCCGTTGATGCTCAGCGCGCGTTGGCCAAGATGACCAGCGGAGAGAGGGCTTTATTCTCGCATGGGTTCGCTCAAGATCTTATAAATACCGTCGATAAATCTCGCGATCGTATCAATGTGGTCAATCGTATTTATGGCTCTCCGCAGGCTAGAAAAAAGATTGAGGTTGGATTGGGCCGAAAAGCGTCTCTTGAAATGGAAACATTTATGCGCGTTGAATCAATGATGGACCTTGCGCGCGGCGCATTAGGCAACTCAACAACAGCACGCCAGCTTGCTGAGATGGGATTAGCTGGTGGCGGCACGGCAGTTGTTACAGGCGACTTTAGTCCACAAACGATTGTCGGTTCTGCATTGGCTTTTGGGGTGGTACGTCGTGGTGCGCAGCACCTTGACACCCAAGTACAGCAGCGCATCGCTAAAATGCTAATCTCTGATGATCCAAAAGTATTTAATGAGGCCGTAAAGAAAGTATCTCGCAATAGCAAAATGATGGAATCTCTCAGGCTAGCAAGTGAACACGCTGCGCAACTGTCTGGTGTTGCAGGCGCTGCGATTGCGACTCAAGAATAAGGCCAGAAAAACGGTGGCCTCGCATCGCTCAGGTAAAGGGCGGCGGCAATTATAGCGAGCATAAAAAGAAGGTGCCTTAGCGGTGCTTTTTGCCCGTCTCGTTCGGCGCGTTCCACCTTCCACAAGCTGTACATGAATCCAACCGTTGCCAAGTTGGCAAGCAGGCTTGCACCAAAAATATCAACGCCGTTGACCACTGGTTTTACGTCCCCTTAGAGGCAATTAAAAATGATCCATTGGTAGGTGCCAAACGATACTGCTCTTTCAGAAGAATGAAGTCGAGGCGACGTTGATGTCGCGGCGTGACTGAGAGCATCAAACGGATCATCGCGGCACGGTACGCCAGGTGATAGGTAAAAATCCACAAAAATCCACAAAAATCGGTGGGTTTTTTCATGAGCTAAGGAACAAAATACATGGGTTGGACAGGAACCGCTCCCAATCAAACGTTTCAGCGTACAGATGGAACGCGCACGGGCTCGCAAACATGGCAACAGGCCGATGCGGCGTCTGTTGATATTATTGCAACTGATCATGATACGCATGATCAAGACATTGCGGCTGGTATTTCTGGGACGTTAAAAAAAGACGGTGGCAATGCAGCAACGGCAGATTTGCCGATGGGCGGGTTTCGCCATACCAATGTTGGTGACGCGGCCTCGCTTGCCTCTTATCCCTCTTTGCAACAGTACATTAACGCGGCGGGTCAATACGCGCCAACGGTCGGCGGGAGCGGCAACGCAATAACTCTGACGACGGGGTTTTCGGTTACTGCCTATGCAGCGGGGCAAACCTTCTCGTTTATTGTTGGGGCCAGCAACACAGGCGCAACAACGGTTAATGTGGATGCAATTGGCATTGTCTCGATTGTTCGCGCTGACGGGTCGAACACGGCACTGTCTGCTGGTGATCTAATCGCGGGCGCGGTTGTTGAGATCCAATATGACGGGACGCGGTTTCACTTGCGCTCCACCTCGCTCGCTTCGGCGTCTGCTGACATTTACGCCCGCATTACACCAGCCGGTGCCGTTATGGCATGGCCGCATACCACGTTACCAGGGGGCTGGTTAGAATGTGATGGTTCGGCCTTTTCAAGGTCCGGAAATCCTGAGCTATTTGCCAATATCGGGACAACGTTTGGTGTTGGCGATGGGTCCACGACAGCAAATCTCCCTGATTTTAGAGGCGAGTTTCTGCGCGGGTTTGATTTGGGTGCAACCGTTGATGTTGACGCTACATTGCGCACTGATCGTGGTGACGGCACGGGCGGCAATGTTGTTGGTGCCAAACAAGCGGACTCGTTAAAAGATCACACCCATGGATTAACCATGGATGCGGTCCCAGATCACACCCACGATTTTGATTACAACGGAACAGGTTCCATTTCAGGCGCATCTGGTGTGCCATTTGTCCGAGCAATTACCGGTGCGCAAATAAAGACAACCGATAGCGGTGGCGGACACACACCTACAGGCACCGTGGGTGATACAGGCGATAATGAGACACGGGGCGTTAACTCAGCCGTTAAGTGGATTATTTTAGCAAACCCAGCCGCAGCGGCCGCTGGCACGGTTGGTATTAACGGCCTGCAATACAATTGGAGCACTGCAACTTTAGGCGATCCAGGCACGGGTGCCGCCCTCGTTAATAACGCAACGTTGGCTAGTGCAACGATCATATCATTACACAAAACCGATACCCTTGGCTCAGATATTTCAGGATGGCTTGCGACGTGGGATAACTCAACATCAACCGTTAAAGGCCATGTGCATATTTCCAAAGTCGGCGCACCTGGCGATTATGTAATTTATTCGATTACTGGCTCAATTACGGACCAGGGCGATTATGATGATTTCACGATTGCTCACGTTGATAGCAACGGCACGTTTGCTAGTGGCGATAATATCAATGTGATGTTTTACCGTACCGGCGATCGAGGCACTCAAGGTATTCAAGGTGCGTCGGGGCTGAATGTACTTATAAACGGCGCTATGCGTATTGCTCAACGTGGATCCTCATTTGATGGCACCACGTCACCGGCAAACAACGATGACACTTACACACTCGATAGATGGATACTTTTATCTGACGGGAACGACATTGTGGACGTGTCTCAGGATTCCTCCGATGTACCTGGTGACGGTCAATATGCGTGCAAACTTGATGTTGAAACTGCAAGCAAGAAATTTGGAATTTGTCAGATCATCGAGTCAAAGAATATCGGAGGAATCCTTGATGGTAGCGTCACGCTATCTTTTGAGGCAAAGGTGAGCGCTAACGGCGCAGGGCGTCTTGACAATATCAAGGCTGTGGTATTGGCATGGACCGGCACGGCAGACGCAGTGACAAGTGATGTGGTTTCCACGTGGAATGCTGAAGATACAACACCAACCTTTGCGGCAGGTTTTGTATCCGAAAATACACCGCTCAATCTTTCGGTCACGGCAAGCTATGCAACGATATCTTTGACAGCAACGCTTGATCAGGCGTCAACCAACAATTTAGCGGTGTTTGTTTGGGCGGATGGCCTAACCGGAACCGTTGGGGATACGCTGCACATCACTAATGTTAAATTTGAAAGAGGTGCTGTTGCCACGGCCCTTGATCACCGTTCTTACGCAGCAGAAATGGATTTATGCCAGCGCTACTATTGCAAATCTATGCGAGATAGTATCGTCCCTGCAGATGGCGTGGCATATCAGACGGATGGCTTTTTAAGCTACGGAGCTGCAACAAATTCGACAACTTTGTATTGCCCGTTTGTCGAGTTTCCAAGCCGCATGAGAAGCACGCCAACCATGACTTTTTATCGGACGACGCTAGGGGTAAGCGCGGGCCGGTGGGCTTATCTCACTGGCGGCTGGGCATCTTTCACAGCAGAGGCCGCGCTGACGACAAGTGAATTGGGTTTTTCGATCTTTGCAACAGGAGCAGGCTTTACACAAAATTACACCTACGGGTTAGCCGGGGCATGGGTTGCGGAAGCTGAACTATAACGGAGCGACATTGTGAACTATAACAAAGAACAAACCAGCATTGTGTTAGATGACGGGCGGCATGTTCCAGTAGATATGACCAACGCCGATTATCAAAAGATTGTAAATTCTGGTGCAGTTGTTGAGCCCTATCAAGAAGACCTTGGCACGCTGCAAGATCAGTTGATTGAGGCGGTATTGCGTGACGCAGAAAGCGTAAGGCTCAAATATATTACGCCTGGAGATGGCAAATCCATGAGCTATCGTGAAGGCTATGAGGAAGCGGTTGAGGTTTTAGGCAATCCGCAAGCTGCCCTTGATTTAGTTGGACAGGACGCTGGAGATACATACTACGCAAACGCGTGCGAAGAAGCCTATCCCGTCCTTTACCCAGATATTGGCAAAGGCGGCACTACGGATATAGCTGGAATTGCTGCATTGGTATCTGTGACGTTTAAAGCGTTTCAAAAGCTAGAAAACACATTAAAAAAAATATCAAACCCGGCTGTTAATAGCATTAAGGCAGCGACCACAGTTGGGCAAGCATACGCGGCGCACAACGCGATAAGTTGGCCTGAATAAACGTCGAACTCACGGAGATATTATGTCAATCACACGAGCAGACCTCGTGCGGATGTTTCCGCGCGCGCAAGTATTGGATTGTTAAATGAACATCCGCCACATTCAAACCCGCCTGAAATCAGCAGGATATTATCATGATGCTGTTGATGGTATTGCAGGAAAAAATACATGGGCTGCGGTTACAGGCGCCCTTGATGATCACCTGCCAAAGACGAAAGTTTACGCTGCGCCTTCGAAGACTACATACCCAAGACAACGGGATATGCGGTCGTTTTTTGGCAGACCTGGTGGACCACAGTGCACAAGAGGTAATGTGGAGCTTCCGGTTTCAATGGTCATTGCGTGGAACGATGGCAAGAGGCTCAAGAGATTTTCGTGCCATGAAAAACTTGAACAGCCTTTGACTGAAATTTTCAGGCAAACGATCACTCATTATGGTGAAGATGAGTGGAGACGGTTAAGGCTTGATAGGTACGGGGGTTGCTACAATTACCGTCGCATGCGTGGCGGGCGTTCTCTTTCAACGCATGCATACGGCATAGCTGTTGATCTCGACCCATCAAACAATCGTTTACGGTGGGGGCGCGATCGCGCCACGTTTGCAAAGCCTGAGTATGCCCCCTTTTGGAAGATTGTTGAAGCGCATGGATTTGTTTCTTTGGGTAGAACAAAAGGCTATGATTTTATGCATTTCCAAGCTGCAAAGGTGTGACAATGCAAAGACAAAAAACATGGGCGAGAGAGCTTTCCATCATCCTGGTTGCTCTCGCCACAGCGATGACGGGCTGGATGGTCTGGAATGGCGATCCAGGTGCAAACGGTATTGTGAGCACTTATCTTGTTTCAACATTTGGATTCTTAACCGCTGCATTTATTAAAGTCGGATGGGAGCACCACAAGGCCGCAGAGATTGAGGCGCAATTGGTTCCAGAGGACGCGCCCGATCCTGTTCCACCAAAGGGGTTCGGCGAATGATAGGCACACTGAAACTAGCTGGCATCGCCGTGTTTGGTGTTGCTGTGGCGTATGCGGGTGGACGCCTGCAGGGGTATTCCAATGGCCATGCGGCAGGCTATGTAAAAAAAACTCATGAAATAGCCGATGCCACGAAGCGCGTGAATAAAGAAAACGCGTCCCTCGAAACGACAGCCGTGGACGCGATCCAAGCTGATCAAAACCGTCAGGGGCGCGTTCACGTGATCAACGGTAAAAAGATGCAGTGCATCGTGACCAAGGAATATGCACAGAGGTTTTATAAGAAATGAAGACGCTTATAATTTTACCAGTTTCCCTTATGGCGAATTGCGGTGGTACGCAGGTTGATCCTGGTCAACTCAA
>JAVJHY011568721.1:0-11086 GCA_035593235.1 Phascolosoma agassizii | reverse complement strand
TCTTTGGCCCACTGAATAAAGTCCATGACGATCAAGAAATAGCCGGGGAAACCCATCTGCATAATAATATCGAGTTCAAATTGCAGACGATCCGTATACTCTTTTTTCTGAACAGCATACTCTGGGTCGCTTTTATCCAAAATCGTTAAGAGGCGTTCTTCTAAGCCCTCGTAAGAGATTTTTTGGAAGTAAACGTTCTCTCTTACGACCTTGAGATATTTTTCCTGCTCAGCGGCTTGTTTCTCCTCAGCCCACGTTCCCTGCATCGCCACTTTTGCCCACGTTTCAAAATCGGCATAGGGCATCTGCTGAAAAAAACCATCACTCTCCATATCTTCCGGAATAGGGAAATCGGGTAGAAAGTAAGTGCCCAGCTGCAGCTCAACATTACAGCGCTTGGCTATTTCAACACTGTTTTGCAGGGCTTCAGGAATATCAGAAAATAACGCCTGCATTTCTTCAACGCTGCGCAAATATTGCTGCTCTGAATAACGGCGCTCTCGACGAGGATCATCCAGCGCTCGGCCTTCACCAATGCAAACTCGCGCTTCATGGGCCTCAAACTCTTCCGCTTTTAAAAAACGAACATCGTTGCTGGCCACCACCGGACACTGCATTTTCTCAGCCAGCTCAACTGCGGCGTGAACATGGTCCTCGTCAAAGGCACGACCGGTACGCTGTAACTCAAGATAAAAACGCTGGGGGAATAAATCCATCCAGTAACGCAGCAACTTTTCAGCCTGATCTTTTTTGTTAGAAATCAGCTGCACGCCCACTTCGCCAAACTTACCACCCGATAAGGCAATAACCCCATCGGCATACTGCTCCAGCCACTCGCGTTTAACATAGGGCGTACCTTGACGCTGCCCCTCCTGATAGGCCTTCGAGATCAACTCAGTGATATTTTTATAACCCTGATTATTCTGCGCTAACAGCGTAATCAAACAGGGATTATCTTCAGGATCAACAGCATCGACCAGTAAGTCGGTTCCTATGATGGGTTTGATGCCTGCCGACATCGTCGCGCGATAGAACTTAACCAAACCACAAAAATTGGAAAAATCGGTGATTGCTAAAGCGGGAACCCCTTGAGCCACCAAGGTTTTAATCAAAGGTTTGATGCGTACCAAGCTATCCACTAGGGAGAACTCAGTACGTAAACGAAGATGAACAAATTCAGGAGTGGACATAAGCTGGGCGCGATACAGATTTCAGAGAGTAGACTGGAGATTCTAACGTCTTTTACAGGCTTGAGCACCCTGCAATAAGCCTAATCATCAGCTTATGCTTCAGGCGACTCAACAACGCTTACACCTTCAGGTAGCGCATCCCTATAATTTAGGCTCCACGCTAGGGCATCGACCATCGGTAAAGCTTTAGAAAACAGGTAACCTTGTACAGAGCCGCTATAACGCTGACGCAGAAACATCAACTGCTCGGCCTCCTCCACACCCTCAGAAACGATATGTAAACGCATTGCCTTGGCCATGCCAATAACCGCTTCAGTGATGGCCGTGTGGTCCTGGTCATGAGGCAAGCCGTCAATAAAGGATTTATCGATCTTTAACTCATCAATGGGTAAATCCTTGATATAAGAGAGAGAAGAATAACCCGTACCGAAGTCGTCAATAGAAATACTCATTCCTATATCGCGTACCTGGCCCAGCAAGCTGGCAACATCAACAGAGTCATCGATGATCACCCGCTCTGTAATTTCTAATTGTATACGACCCGCAGCCACCTGATGATCTTTTAAACCTTTTTGCAGTTTTTCTACATAACCTTCTTCAACCAACTCGGAGGGTGAAATATTCACCGATATCACAGAGGTCTTATCCCCTTGCTGCTCTAAAGCCTTAACAAACAACAAGGCTTGTTCATAAACAAAATCCCCCAAACTAACAATTAAATTCGAAGACTCAGCCACAGGGATAAACTCATCGGGACGAATAAAACCTAGTTCATCGTGAAACCAGCGAATTAAACACTCGTAACCGGTGATCGACAGCGAATGCATATCAATTTGCGGTTGGAAATGTACACTCAGTCCGTTTTTATCCTGTAAGGTTTTTTGTAGCTCAATATCTAACAGCTTAACTCGTCGAGTTTCGTCGTGCATGGATTGATCGTAAATTTTATAGCACGATTTACCACTACTTTTAGCCTGAAACAATGCCACATCAGCCATGCGTATTAACTCATCAAGATCTGCTGAGTCGGAAGGAAACAATGAAAGACCCACGCTCACGGATAAGGTATGAGTATTGCCCTCCACCTCAATAGGCTTTTCAACAGCACTAATAACTCGAGCGATTAGTTCGTCAATATCACCAGCCGACTCTAAATTTGTAAATAATACTTGAAACTCATCCCCACCGCGTCGAGAAACGATATCCATCTCATCGATCAAAGACAAACTAATTCGCTTGGCTAAATGTTTTAAAACTAAATCCCCCTCTCTATGTCCATACGCTTCGTTGATATCTTTAAAATTATCAATATCCATATACGCAAGAGATATAATTTTATGTGAAGCAATAGCCGTTGCCAAAGCGCGTAATGTAGAGCTTGAAAATGAACTGGAATTAGGCAAGCCCGTTAGCGAATCGGTTTGGCTTAGTCTACTTATTTTATTTTTCGCTGCTTTTTCATCCGTTAAATCACGTAAAATAATGGTATATATTGGCCTTTCATGAAGCTCCACTGATGACAACGTCATCTCGGCAAAAAAATTATTGTTAGCGTGATCTAACACCATAATTTCACGAGTAAAACCAAGAGAATTCTGTAGAATTCCTTCGGTACGCAAAACTTCATCTTCAATCAGCCCATCATCCGCCCAGCAGGGTTCCGCAACCAGTGTTGAAAAATAATGGCCTATCACATCATTAGCAGGTCTATTAAATATCTTCTCCGCTCCGGGATTAAACGACTCAATAACTCCACCTTCTGTTAAAGTTAAAATAGCGGTATCACTATTATTAACAATAGCAGCAGCTCTAGCCATGTGGTCATCCGCACGGCGATTTGCACTCTGAGCTATAGCTTCAGCCGTTTCTTTGACGTGTATATGAGTATTCAGTCTGGCAACAACCACCTTAAAATTAACGGGTTTCTCAGCATAATCATTAGCGCCCACTTCAAAACAACGAGTAACAAAATCCTGTTCATTATTGGCTGTAACCATAATCACGGGCAATTCGATTGCAGAAGAAGAAACACGGATTGTTTTTAAGACATCTAAGCCACTCATCTCTGGAAGCATATAGTCCAAGAGAACAGCGTCAAACTTTTTACCACCAAGAAGTTTTAAAGCTTCCTCACCCGTTGCAACAGCTTCGACTAAAAAACCATTTTTCTCTAGCAGCCGAGAAAAAACGATCCTATTCTGAACTTCATCATCGACTACCAGTATTTTATGCACAAGACTCATTTCCACTCTAATGTTCATTGTTAATAAAGTTTTGATTAACTTATTAAGATCTTGTCTAAGTTATTACACTCTACTTCTAATTCTTTCTATTTCTTTAATTACAGCCGTCATATCTAAAAGTAATTGTGTAATTTTACCAACCAAATAATCCTGATCTAATTCAAAACTATTGACACTAATATCACCTAAACATGATGACAATTTATCCGCACCTAACATACCCACTGAGCTTTTCAATTGATGCGTAATCTCTTTTATTATTTCCCGATTACCGTCATTAAGTGCCTGCTGTAAAAGTTGTTCAGTCGTTTTATAGGAAGACAAAAATGAATCCACGGTCATCCAATACAATTCTTCATCATCATCAAAAATAATTCGAACTGCTTTTCTTATATCGACACCGAAACCTCTAGTCGTCTCACTGACAGGAGAAACGTTCTGTTCAACACTTACATCAGAGCTTTGTACGTTTGTTTTAAGCACTAATTTCGACAGAGTATCTCTCAACACCTTAAGTTCAATAGGCTTTGGGATAAAACCATCAGCGCCTAACTTCAAACACTTTGCCTCTTCACCACGCAAAGCATTAGCCGTAATAAAAACAATAGGGATACGATTTTTATCATCATGTTTCTTCTCATTTTCACGGATAATTGTAGTTAGCTCGTAACCACTCATTTCTGGCATATGGGCATCAGTTAGCAGTAGATCGTAATCACCCTCTTGCCAGCGCTCTAAAGCTAAGCGTCCGTTATCAACGATATCAACCTCGTAGTTTAGTTTTTCCAAAAGAGAACCAATGACAAACTGATTAGTATGATCATCTTCTGCGAAAAGAATCTTCGTTAAAACTTCACCATCTGGTAAGTTATCGACTTGGTAAACCAACTCGTCAAAATCTAGCTGTACCTCAGGGCTTTCTACTCCCAGCGCAATACAGCATCCGTTTATTAAACGTGACCGCAACATGGGTGCACTAATCTTAACCCTAGAATCACTTTGTATTTCCGTACGTTCCGCTCCTGAACTATAGGATGCTATACAGACATAACGACTGTGGACATTAAATTCTTGCTGCTTTTCTTCTAGGATTGCCAGTACTCTTCTCGCCAGTTCAGAATTTTGTGAGCCATCAACAACAAACACTGTATTGGCCATTTGCTCAGAACTCAGCAATACCACTTCATCTATCGAAGAAAGATAATCCACCTGAGCCTGATAATATTCAAGGTAACAGCCCATATATTGTTGATGATCCTTATCCCAGCTAATCACTGTAAATGTTTCACCAACTAATTCACCTTTATACTTACTATCAGAGCGTTTCGTAGCAAGGGGAAACTCTAAGCGTAGAGAAAAAGTACTGCCCTCACCTAACGTCGAAGTCACCTCAAGATGACCACCCATTAAATCAAGTAGGCGAGTCACTATCGCTAACCCCAAACCCGTACCACCAAACTTTCTTGTTGTGTCTTGATCTGCTTGAGTAAAAGCGTTGAATATTTTAGCAACGCCTTCTTCGGACATGCCTATACCGTTATCACTAATTTCAACTTTTAACGTTAGGCTTTCAGTGCTTACCGACTCTGCTAATGCCAGTATTTTAACCTGTCCGTCGGAATCTTTATTTTTAGAGCTGAACTTTATTGCGTTGCCAATGATATTTATAAGAATTTGTTCAATTCTAATCGGGTCAGCTAAAACGTAATCGGGTAATTCTGGATCAACAAACACCTTTAGAAAAACATTTTTTTGAACGCTTATTGGGTGCAGTTTACTCGCTACATTTTCAACAATATCTCGTAAACAGCAATCAACTTCATCTATTTCAAACTTCCCGGCCTCAATTTTCGAAAAATCCAAAACGTCATCAATAATTTGCAGTAAACTTTTTGCCGATGAGCGAACAGTTAAAACACTAGCCTTTTGTTTTTCAGAAACACCATCCATCAACAATAGCTCTACAGCCCCTAATATCCCATTCATTGGCGTACGTATTTCATGGCTCATGGTCGCAAGAAAAGTAGATTTTGATCGGCTCGCCGCTTCAGCTTCAGCCCGGGCCAACTCGGCTTCTTCCATTGAGTTCTGAAGTTCACTTGTACGCTCAATGACTCGGTATTCTAAATTTTTATTAAGGTCCATAATTTCATCAGAGGACTCTTTTTGCTGCTTATCCTTAACCTGTATCTCTTCCATCATCGCATTAAAGGAATTAGCCAGCTCACCCAACTCATCCTTACTCGAGGGAACAGCACGAAGGGAATAATCTCTACTTTCGCGGACTTGGCGAGTTAAGGCTGATAATTTTTCAACGGGGCTTGTTATATAACGTTGAAAATAATTTATTAAAACTAATGCAATGCCAATACCACCAAAAAATGCCAGTAGTTTCAAATACAATAGCTCAAGAATATTTTCATTAAGTGTTTGTTTGGATACTCTCAGGGTAATATAACCAAGCACCACGTCCTGGTATTCAACAATTTGTATAGACTGAAAGTAGTCAGGGTGCTCTAGTAAAGAGGAATGTTTGGTATAAGTTAAAGACGGATGGGATTTTTCCCCGTAAGCCATAAACTCGGTTACGCTACCGTCCACATCAGAGCGTTTAGCCACTTCTATAAAATCAACTTCTTTACCTGAAACAAAAGAATTAACAAAACGTTGTACCGAAGCCTTATCATCAAAAGCTAACATCGCCACAATACTGCTTTTTACTTCACTCGTATAAGATTCAGTCAGCGCCAAATATCGCTGACTCATTTCTTTTTTCTGATAGACAAACTGAGTACTTTCAATAATCAATAAAATTGTCGATACGATAATCAACATAAAATAAATTATTTTTTTGCGAACCTTTAAATCTCTCAGCATTACATCTCTCTTCAACACTAAAGCTTATTTCTTGTCATTTGAGATTATTACTTTAATTTTGATTAGCAAGTAACAACAGTGGTGAATCCAATTTTATTTTACCCTTATTAACAGCGGAAATATTAATATTAATACCCATCACGCCTGTTTTTTCAGTAAAAGCCATCATGCCTCCACGCTTATCAAAACCTTCTATTTCGCTAACTGTAAAAATTGATAGGTATTGTATTTTTGAAATAATATAGGGCAAAGAGTTAGTTTTACTCACATCGATATAAAGAATATGGCAAGTTTTATTGATGCCACCAATATTATTAAACACAAAAATATTAATTTTTTGCACCGAGGCGACTGATTTTGCAGATTTCAACAAGGTCTCACCGAAAGGGTTCGCTCCCAAAAGACATAAATTCAACTCTTTCTTCTTAACGTGACCACCTTGATCGGGCCAACTAATAAAACCTGGAACCTTAGCCAGCAACGCTGAAATCAAAGCGTATTTTTTTTCTTGCTCTAAGCCTGCCATCACTTTCGTTACTGGCAATATGAAAATCAACAGTAAAGAGAGTAAACAAAGCACTCTACTTTTATTCGTTGATTTTTTTATAATTCCTATATTCAAGCTTAAATCTCCACGCTCAAATTAAGAAAGACTCGACGGCCAGGTTGAGGATGATAGGCGGGGATAAAACCGGCTGGATTTGAAAGACTTGGATCCCTGACCCCTGAGCCTGTTTGACGACCAACACCGTAATAATCTCTACCCAATAGGTTATCAACAACCAACTGCAGGCGAGCATCTTTAGCAAAGGCTAGCATTTTTTTAAAATGGTCAAATGTAATAGTTAAATCAACCTTAGTGTAAGCTGGCGCGTATTCATCAAAAAAAGTGTTAGCTGCCGGAACTTTCCGCCGGCCATAATATTTAGCGGTTAGATCAACACTAAACCAAGACCCCAAGGGGCTATTTAGTCCAGCAAACCATTTATTTCTGGACGTTCCGTCAACCGTAGCCCAACTCGTATTATTTGTATGTCCCTCTATGTAGTGATGGCCAAGAGAAGCGGAAGCCATACCTTTTAATGAAAATTCAAGCTCAGTTTCAACACCCCTAACGCTTTCCTCACCATGATTAGCATACCGCTCCCCCGCCGGACGTGAAGCATCAGATATAACACTGATACTGTCTGTCACCTTAGTGTTAAACAACTCAACATTTAAAGTTGTCGACTTAAGGATACCCTTAAGATTTGAGTTGGTATGCACCAACTGATTGATATACTGAACCGTTACAGCCTGCTCTGGCGACAGGGTTAAATTACCTCTAAATTCGTCATTAAGTTCGAATACCGACGGTTCACGAAACGCTTCACCGTATAAAAGTTTACTCACCCAGCGACTTAAGGGAAGGCCTAAACGATCCACGGGCACATCATAAATCAAACCTAAACGCAGATTATTACTGGAGCCATATAAATCACTGCGATCATGACGCAGCCCAGCACTGTAACTTAAAGTAGAAATTATCTTGTCTTCGTAAACTGCGTAAGCTGCTTTTTTAATTTCAGCAAATTCATTGATCGCTTGGTGTACACCTAAATTTCCTGAGCTGGCAGCTGACCAAGCACTACTAGTGAAATTATCACCTACCTGCCCTTCTTGCCCTAATGAAATAATCTGATCTGACTTTTTATTTTTTATATACTGTAAGCCCGCAACCAAGTAAGCCTGATTTTCTCGCTGCCAGTTAAGCTGCTGATCCCAACCTTTCTGTACACTTTCACTGTGATAGGTTTTTCTCATGTCAGTGTATTTATAGGTATAGGTAAAACCGGTATCCGGTTTTTGCTGATCTCGTTTATACCAAAGACGACTTGTCGTGGTCATATTGTCCGATAAATGAAAACCTACATCGGTATACAGTGACGCGACATTGGCATGCCGTTTAAAGCTATTCGCCGTTGCATCATATTCATAACCCACCACATAACTGCCTAAGCCCTGCTCAATATCCCAATAGTTAAAACCTAAACTCGCACGCTCGATTAAAGACGTGGTTTCAGGTAAATAACTGATGTTTAAGCGAGCGCTTTCAATATCTTTACGGGTATTAAAGCCATCGGCCAATGCCTGACCAGCCAGAGGGTTTGCAACGTTACTGGTATAGACGCCATTAACATACTGGTCGGTAAGATTAGCTGGACGAACGTTATTTGAAAAATAATTTCCGGGATCGGGGCGGCCCAATCCCATATCACCATCGCTACGATAACTTTTAACTGCAAGCGATACATGTAAATTTTCCAGACGAGTACGGCCTAAATAACTCAAGCCTACGGTATTATTTTCAGCGACCTGAGTGGTAAGCCGATTGGATGTTTCTGCGACATTTTTATTGGTAATAATATTAATAATACCGGTAACGGCATTAGCCCCGTATAAAGCGGAGCCTGGGCCTAAGATGACCTCAATACGCTCAACATCATCAAGAATCATCTCTTCACCCCAGCCCTGCGACCATAGAAATGAAATGTGATTGAGAATCAAGCCGTCGATCATCACTAATAATTTACTGTTACCCGGATCACCACCAATGCCTCGTACTCGTCCATGCACTGGGTATTCACCGCCACCATCTTCAAAGGTATAAAAATCAAAGGCGGGGATATCTTCCAATACATCAACAAGGTTTCGATAACCTCGGCGAGTAATCAGCTCTTGAGAAATGACCCTAATACTCGCTGCGGCTTCAGAAATATCCTGCTCGTGCTTAGATACTGTCTGCACGGGGATACTGAGTAGAGCTGACAGGTCTAGATTGTTAAAATCAAGCTCCTCGGCGGATACTGATAGTGAGGTCGATAACAGTACCCAGACACTTAAGTGTCGAAGGCTTAAACTGCGTGACATTTGAGTAAAGAAAACTAGTTTACGTATAGAGCGCGAAATTCGAAACATAAAATCCTCTCATGACACAGACAAAGACTGTTCATTTTTACCGCAACAGAAGAAACAGTAAGCGCTAGCCCACAAAAAAAGGAACTGACAAGCCCCCTATATAAACAACGAGAGGTTTGTAAGTTCCTTTGAGGCCTGGACAGGCTGGCCGCTAAAACAAAATCCCGCGCCTAGGATTATAGTACTAAATTCAGGCGCGGATGTTGTCAGCTACATATTTTTGAATAATAGCCAAATCATTCTTTTGTACCGAGTAACGCTCTTCGCGATCAAAGAGGTCCTGCATGTGATGAGGCAGAGCCGGATCGTCACTTTGCCCCGCTTTACGTACCGCCTCAGGGAACTTAGCCGGATGAGCGGTGGCCAAGGTCACCATCGGGCTAGAGGTATCTTTGCGACACTTGCGAGCAGCCTGTAGACCAATAGCGGTATGAGGATCGAGCAAGTACTCGGTCTCTTCGTAGACATCCTCGATAACCTTGAGCATTTCTGCATCATCGATACGATGACTAGAGAATAATTCACGAGCCTGAGCTAAGGCGCTATCGGTGAGTTTCATCGACCCCGACTTAAACTCCTCCATCAAGCGCACAACCTCAGCACCATCGCGACCGTGTAAATCAAACAACAACCGCTCGAAGTTAGACGAGACCATAATATCCATGCTCGGTGACAAGGAGTGGATCAACCCCTGCTTGGAGTGGTCATTAGCGCTGATACAACGGTGCAGGATGTCATTTTCATTGGTGGCAATAATCAACTGATCAATGGGCAAGCCCATTTTCTTAGCTAAGTAACCAGCAAAAATATCACCAAAGTTACTCGTCGGCACAGAGAAATTCACCGCACGATGGGGCCCACCCAACGCGAGAGACGCGTAGAAGTAGTAGACAATCTGCGCCATGATGCGCGCCCAGTTGATGGAGTTAACCGCGACCAACTGACGCCCTTTTGGTAAAAAGCTCTGATCGGTAAAGCTGGCTTTAACCATATTCTGACAATCGTCAAAATTGCCTTCTAAGGCAATATTGTGCACGTTATCGGCCAGCACGGTAGTCATCTGCAAGCGCTGTACATCCGATACGCGTTTGTAAGGGTGCATGATGAAAATATCGATATTATCGCAGCGACGACAGCCTTCAATAGCCGCCGAACCGGTATCACCAGAGGTCGCGCCCATTATCACCACATGCTGTTGGCGCCGCTCGAGCCAGCATGAGCGACGATCACGGTGACTCCGGCCCGGAGGGGTTCTAGGACCTTGTACGCCCCAGTGAAGTCTTCATGGTCGCCGCCGGCGAAGGACTGCTCATCGTCGGTGTGGACCAATAACGGAAGGTCATGCGCCACCAGTGCGGCGTAGAAGGCCTTCCTGCGCCGAGCCTTCTCCGCATGGATCCGCTCGGAATCATCGGGAGAGCGACAGTGATTCTCACCGTCAGCCCCGGGGCAGACGGTGCTGGTGTGGAAGCGATGGGTGGCGGCGATCAACTTCACCAGAGCGGCGCCGCTCGCCTTGAGGTGACCGAGTTCCGGACCGATCTCCTCCGGCTTCAAGCGGTAGGGATGCACGCTGGCCCCGAACAAGAGGTTCGATTTCCCGAACCGTTGCTTGAGCCGAGCGAGCCCCTCGATCACGAAGTCGTTGGAGACGAAGAACTGCGTCGCCTCCCGGTCGGCGACAGCGCGGAAGTCTTGACCGTCCTCGACCACGTCGTAGACCTGATCCATCGCCAAGACCACGGCCGCCTTCACGCTCTGGTTACGCTGAATCAGGCCGCTAAGGTGCTCGAACTTGTAGAAGCTGCGGGAGTCGAC